>VMDR010001776.1:0-111769 GCA_007922815.1 Macrotus californicus
TCCTTCCTTCCACATTCTGGGTGCTTTGCTGAGACTAAACTAGGAACAAGAAGGTTGTGGCCCTGCCTTCCTCAGGCTTACAGTCTGTTTCTCTGTCGTGGGGCTACTTCTCCTCCCTCTGGACAGGTCTCCAAATCCCTCACCCTTAGAAGAACGTGAAGGTGCTTCCGGGGTCCATCCTTGCCCTCCCACCTACAAAACTACTTGTGGGGATATACTTCCCATAATGCACCATGTCATCGCCATAGTCCCCTGCTTCCTCCCCAGCTATTTTCTGTAAGTTGCTCTCTCTGAATGGACAGAAAGGCTTCCATAGCCAGAGAGAACAGTACTTTTCACCTGCAAGGCAAGGGAGAGGTACCAGATATTCTTGTAGACACAGACCTGCAGGCTGGCAGCAGCCCAGGGGAGAGGTCCCTGCTTCATGCTTTGTGTCTTAGCCTGTAGCCAGGGGTGATGATCTTTCTGTGGGTAGCTGTCCCAGATTTGTATAGGAGTCTCTACCAGAAAGCTGTGGAGTGGACATGACTCCAATCTCTGGTCCAGCTGGGCCTTGGTCTTCTTGGTGGCTCCCCTGCAGCCCTATTCTTATAATTGGTTGACTCCCCGTAAGTGACAGTGGAGGCCACTCCTGGCTGCTGGGTCCAGGATTCCTCAGGGCTCCCAGGAACTGGTTCCAAGGATGAGGCCTTCCAGACCCACGCAACCATGCCTTTGCCTGGTTCTGGGTGTCCAGCTGGCTATGTGGTTGTGGAAGGGGGAACTTGCTGGAGAGTTCTTTACGGAGGAGCCTTCAAGCAGTGCCAATCACAGCACCGGGCTCATTAGCAGTCATTGCCATGGCAACGGGGCTGCCAGAAAGTGGCTTGTTAGGCAGACAACTTCAGACCTGTTATATATAGATCTGGGAGTGGGGGTGTGGGGCCCGCTGAATATGCCTTTCTTTAGAGCTTCTGTTGCTTCTGGGTTTGGAGTGTGAGAGGATGCGGTACAGGGGGCTTTAAAACTGTCTAATCTGGGCTGCTAAATCAAGTGTCTGACAACCACCCGTCAACATCAGCAAGTGACATTTGCTCACACCTGTAGAAGGTAAGAATCAGGTGCTCCCAGAAACCTCCTGAGGGGGGAGGAGCCCCGGGCTGAACCTGAAGAGTGGGGGAGGCTGGGGGGAGCTGGGTGTGGGGTCGGCACTGACTGGAGCCTGCACAGACAAGGCTGAGTCTTTCTGAAGACCGCCCATCTGAAGGCTTTGGGCTACGGGACAGGATTCTTTTCATTAATAAGTAGCCATGTAGCTGAACACTGTCTTCTTATAAAATGTGCTTATTAGAATTTTATGCTCCCAGTTTTAATTTCAGAAGCAGTGTTATCTCTTAGTTGCTCCCTCTAAAGCTTCAAACCGGTCTCTTCTGAGTTCAGCGAGCATAACACTCACCTAGGGCACGCGTTAAAAGGTGGCTTTTTAGGCTCCAGGTTGTTTGGGTGGTTGGATCAGGGCTCTGGTCTACACTTTAACCGGCACCTCTGCTGAATGATGGGGTGGCCCAGGGATCACACTTTGAAAAACACTGCTGTAGGGGGATTTCTGTTAATATCAGAGTGACTTCCCTTTGCTGGCCTGCTCATCCCCCCTCCCCCCCTCCAGGGGAATCAGTGGCAATTATTAAAAGGACAGTTTCTCCGGTTGTGTTGTTTTAACTAAGGGGACAAGGAAGTCAGCCCACCGCAAGGGAACGTGACTGCTTGGATGTGGGTGGTGATATTTTTGCCTGTCTCCTGGGAAGGCATGTGCGCTCTCGGAGATGGCGACAGGCAGGAGAATCAGGCCTGAGTTGTCGCCCTGCTTGGGCGGCAGCGAACATGTCCGCTGGTTGAGGTGAAGAAATGGCGTTGATTATGGAGAGCCCCGGGGGGAGAGGGACTAAGGGTAGCCTGGACTTAGGTAACTGGATGGAGGTATCTAGAACAAAGCTAACATTTCCAAGTTTGGTTTTATCATTTAATTAGCTGTGCATCATGGGGCAAGTTACTAAATTCTCTGAGTTCCAGATTCCTCATTTGAAAATGGGGGAAAAATGGCATTTATGCACTAGGCTTACTGTAAAGATTAGAGACAAGTGTGTAAAGCACCTGACCCAGGCCTTGTCCACTTACCGACATTTGGTGAGTGGTCAGTCATCATTGATGGGCAGAAATGCGATCTGAGTGCAGCCATTTGTTGAGTACTTATTAGACTAGGGCCCTGAAGTGGTCCAGAAACCTCTTGATGAAATGGGGTGAGTGTATGCACACACATGCATCCATTTAGGGGACGGAAGATCCCATTTAACTGGGATTCTCTGAGGGCAGGTTGTTTACTGAACAAGGGGGCCAGAGAGGCTGACCCCAAGCCTTGCGCCCTGGGGACAGCCCATCAGGGGAGAGGCAGCGTTGTAGAACTCCCAGCAGCCGTCCGTGAATTCAGTTAAGGATTTCTGAGCCAAGGAAAACACCTTCCTCTCTGCCCACTCTCACTGCTTCTGACCTTGTTCCTTCTATGGAGGGCCTGTGTCACCCCTGCTTTTTGGTCCTGTTCCCATGGGAAAGAGCTGACAAAATGGAAGGGAGAAGCCACAGGACTAAGGAAAGGAAGGAAAGGCTTTAACTTGGAAGCAAACTAATTAGAAGAATGAGTTTGGCAGAGACCTTAATTATCGGGTATTTACTCATGCTGTATCCTCTTGATGGCTGTGAGCTGCTCTCCCTCAGGCTTGCACCCCCATGGCCTGAAGCAGAGGGTGGTAATGCTGGTGTCTCTTAAACGAGAACCTGCAGGTTGGGAGGCCCACTTCTGCCTTGTCTACATCTTTCTAAATTTTTTTTTATTGTGGTAAAATACACCTAACATAAGATTTATCACCAGTGACTTTGACACATTCACAGTTTTGTGCAACCGCCACCAATATCTAGTTCCAAAACATTCTCATCACCCCAAAAAGGAAACCCTGTACCCATCTCCCTCTCCCCAGCCCCTGGCAACCACTACTCTGCTTTCCTATTCTGGACATTTTATATAAATGGAATCATCCAATATTTGGCCTTTTGTGTCTAGCTTATTTCACGTGGCATGATTTCAGGGACCATCCATGTCGTAGCGTATACCAGTACTTCATCCCTTTTGATGACTGAATATTTTTTGTGTGTTTATCCACTCATCAGTGAATGGTCACTTGGGTTGTTTCTACCTCTTGGCTATTGTGGATAATGCTAGAACATGGGTATACAAGCATGGGAGCACTATTTTTGCTTCTCTTGGCTGTGTGCCTAGTTGTCTTCACATCTTTTAACTCCTGACTTGTTTCAGTCCAGCCAACACGAACAACTTCTTCCTGGGAGAGGGGAAAGGCAAGGAGACTGGCCGCCTTGGAGGATGGAGGCAAAGCACAGTCAGATGGCAGGCAGAGTGGGGGCCCATGGCCATACTGGAGGGGAATGTGGAGACCACCTTTGCCATGTTGGCCAAATTAGGAAATTGGCCTGGGTGCCCTCCTCTCCTCTTTCAGCATCCCTTGGCCCTTCCTGGCTTTGTGTCAGGGGGGCCTCCCCTGCAGGCATCTTCTATAGTGTTCACGCTGGTGGGTTCTGCATTTCCCATGTGGGGAGACTTCAAAGAGGTAGCAGGAATCGTACCTCTTTGGTCATCAGTGTCCTCAAATGTAAACCAGAGCCTTTCCTGGCCCCATAGGGTTGTTTAGATAAATCAACTAGAGCCATTCTAAAGAGATAAGCACCATACGATTGTGGAGCTGGGAAAGGTCGTTGTTACTTCCTGGCTGGGCGCAGAGGATCAGGAGGATCAGTGCACGCTCTCAGCCAGCATAGCTCAGGAGAGTTCTCACCACAGGGCCTTTTCACCAGAACATAGTACTCAGCATCTTAATGCGTTCACTGCCCCAGCTGGCCCTTGTTCACCTTTTCAGTCAGGTTGTCTTGGAAACAGAAACCTGGGAGGAGTGACCCTTTGTGGTGACATTTTAGACACAGTGATGGTGAGGTGGGGGTGAACTTCTTGCCACAGCAGGCAGAGGCTACATGATGCCTGGTCTCGTCCGGCATCTAGACAGCCCCCTCCCACCGGAAATACCCATGCATGGAGCATTCTTGGTGACAGGCACTTTTCTAGAGCCAAGTTTCTTATTGCTAATCACAGTGTCTTCCACAGCTGGGCCAGTATCTTCCTTGTTTTATACACGCAGAAGTAGATGCAGCCACTGGTGGCATTTCCCTGGGTCACGGGCTACTCAGTGGCTAAGGCAGGATTGAACCCCAGGCTGGAGGGGCTCACTGTGTTCCTGGGTCCCTCTCTCCTCTGCAACTTCTTCAGGCCATGTCAGTCTCTGACCCTTGCTTAGTAGTACCCTTTAACAATTTCCCATTCCCTCCCAGGTAATTCGGATAAGCCCCAGGCCGGTCTTCCCATCTCACATGCTATGTCTCAAGCAGAAGCAACCTGGTTCTAGAATATTTATTTCTTCAGTCAAGCCCCTGATCTCTCTATTTCTACATTGCTCCCAACCCTACGCAGCCAAAACGTGTATCTCCTATATGTGGACTATTTTGCACACACTCACACTCTGCACTCATCATCAGGCTATTTGTCTTGCATATATTTTTACCATCTTCCAACCTGGGAGAGGCCCAGGTGAGCACACTCAGGTGTGTGCTTGGACTCCATGGACACACTCTACTGGCTAGAACACTGCCTGGCCTGGCTGCTGTTCATCCCCCTGGCACTGGTCAGTATAGAAGCCAGTCTTTCCTGCTGAATCTAAGAGGTGCTGCAGGTTAACAGGCATGGGAGACGGAAGTGTTCAGGGCATCGGGGAAGGTTTTTAATTAAATTGTGAAGCTTTATAATGAAATACACACAGAGGCCCTGGGAAGGCCGTGTTTCCTCAAACTCCCTGGAGCAGCTAGGACCTATCCAATCCCACCGAGAGCAGGCAGAACTCCACAGGACACAAGAGCACATGGCTTTGAGGTTTGCAGAAAGTTGAGCCATCTGGAAGCAGTGTCCCTGCGGCTCACTGTCAAGCTGTTACCTTAGCCGTGGATGTCAGTACCTCCCCCCGCAGGAGGGGCAGCAGCCCTGGAAGTGGTTTTCTAAGTGGTAACAGAGGCAAAAGTCCAGCTCTGTTAACTGACTGGCACTGTAGGGGAATCTGACCCTCCACCTTGTTTTATCCGGCCCAGCACCTTGTTTCTACCCAGTGGCAGCACCAAGCTCCTTGCCCCTAGTTAAGGAGTACTTATATTTATACAGTCCTAAAATTACATTCATTCCTTTGAAGGCAACTGTGAGGCTGATGTGGGCCCCAATGAAAATGAGTTTGACATCCCTGCTCTAGGGGATCCTGTCCCTTCTGCGGGGACTCTGAGGAAGTAAGTGTTCCTCACGCCTCAGGCCCGGAAATCACCAAAATCACTCAAGTGTGGCCTGTGACCTCCCTTAGGGAGGCCTATGGGCCACCCCCCCTCCCCCCCAACATTGAGCTATTCCAGGGGGACTTCATCTGCCTCTGACTTCCTTGTTGAAATCAGTTGCAAAAATGCCAAACATGTGTGACCTTTTCTTTCCCCCTCAACAGAAGCCTGGAATGGTCCCCCCTCCGCCCGGAGAGGAAAGCCAGACCGTCATCCTTCCACCAGGCTGGCAGAGCTACTTGTCTCCTCAGGGCCGGCGTTACTATGTCAACACAACCACCAATGGTGAGTCCCGCTGTGGGAAGCATCTTGCACCAGCCCCGGGTTTCTGTCTCTCTGGAGGTTTTCCCCTCCATCCTGTACCTCTTAGTTTTTAAAGACTTTTTCTTCAGAAATCTACCCCAGAGGCTGCTTTCCCCACAGTGCTGGGTGGTAGGAGTCTGAGCCTTGACAGGGAAACCTGCCCTTCAAGGTTGGAATCATCCTCGGACCTGTACTGCCACTTGGGCATGGTTGTTGAACCCAACTTCATGGTGTGGAACTGTGTTTTCCAGATTGGGATCGTGAAAGGTTCTGTGGTCAACAGCTAGTTTAAGTCAAGTTGAACAGGTTTAGCTACTGTGTGCTCTCTTGGGATTTTGAATGTACTAAATGATAGAGAAGCCCTGACTGGTGTGGCTCAGCTGGCTGGGCATCGTCCCGCAAAGCATCACCGGTTTGATTCCCTGTCAGAGCACATGCCTGGGTTACAGGTTTGGTCCCCATTCAGGGCATGTATGAGAGGTAGCTGATTGATGTTTCTCTCACACATTAATGTTTCTCTCCCTCTTTCTCCCTCCCTTCCCCTCTCTCTAAAAAATAAATAAAATCTTCCAATGATACAGAAGTTCCCAAACAGGTATTGCAAGTGTGAAGTCTTCCCAACTTCACAGCATCTTTCTCTTGCTTGAATGTTTTCACTGGCTGGTGTTTCTTGGAATGTCCTTTCAGAAATGCTGGGGCTACTTATGGATTAGGTATTTTAATGGAAAACAGGTTCCATGTGCATTTCTGAACTGAGTTCGGACTGCACCTCCACGCCCCCAGTTATTGCGGACTTCCTGGGCCTTCACAATGACAACCCCAGGATCCCAGGTGCCGACTGCAGGGTGAAGGAGGTATGGCAGGTCACTACAGCAAGGTGAGCAGAGGAGTGTCCCAGGCCTGTGGCAGGGTGGGGCAGAGCAAAACCAGCTAACAGCTTGGCTCTTGACCTTCATGACCCCCTGAGGAAACTGTCACGACAGAACAAAGGTTAGAAACACTGGAAGTTAGATGTAGTAGGAATCAGAGATGTGTACGCCAAGGCAGAACCTCAGATCGACCTCAGTCATAGCTTCTCACCTCCCTCGTCTTGTGGCTACCTCGCCCCGCCCAGCGGGACCATTAACATGACAGATGATTATGAACCTGTCCTTGGTGACCTGGTGACAGAGCCAGCTGCTATAAGAGGGAGCAACAGAGACAGCAGCTGGCAGCTGCCACTCGGGTGGTGAGTTTGTTCATATCCCCTGGCAACCTGGCCTTCCGTGAGCTTGAGAGGGGTGTTCATAGTAACCAGGGTTTCTAGGAAAAGGGAAGTAGAACTATTTCTGACCATTCTAATCTTGAGCTTCCTCAAAACAAATATATGAGCAGCTTTGCACTGTTATCAGACTTTGAAGTTTCAGAGGAAAATGTTTATGTGCAGTTTCCCAAAATGCAGAAATTGGACCACATGATCCTGAGATCATCAAGAATTTAGATCCCTGCTGCGGGTAAAAGTGGCTTTCTAAAATCACCATGTGTGTTTGTGTGTGTGTGTGTTAAATTAGAAAACAGCATATTCTCAGTAAAAAATTCAGTGACTACAGAAGTGTTTAAAATTAAAAATCCCCAGTCCAATGCCCTACAACTATTTACCAGACATTTTCTTCTAGATTTTAGGTATTTTCTACTTTCTCATCTTCTAAACATACGTACAGTTATTCTTTCTAATAAACTGGAAAATGCTTTCCATGTTGCTACTTAAATTGCTTTGACAATGTACTCTGGACATGTCTGTGTACTTGTACATTCCAGCCTCACTCATTTTTAAAGACAGCTGTATGGTAGTCCACTGCTAGTGTATAATGCCATTAGTTTAACCAGCCCCTCTTTATGAAAGGGACATTTAAGTCCCCTGTTGCATTATCTGACAGTGTGTGGTGGCTTTTCTCTGAGGCCCAGGTTTTCACATGTGCTGCTGGGTCAGGACGTTTTTGGTAGGCCCTGGAATACAGCGATGTCAAGAACCTCTAAGGCCAGGGTTCAGCAAACTTTTTCAGCAAAGGGGCAGGGAGGCCTTGAGACTCATATTTCTCTGTCACAGCGACTCAGCTCTGCCACTGTCATGTGCAAGCAGCCACGGACAAGACATAAACCAATGGATGCAGCTCTGTTCCAATAAAGCTTTTCTTATGGACACCGACATGTGAATTTCAGATGACTTTTCATGTCATGAAATGGTCTATTTCAGCCATTTAAAAATTTGAAAGATGGAGTTAGTTTAGGAGTTCATGGGCTGTGTGATAGTTAGTGGGGGTGGGGGGGTGGGGCTGGGGCTGGGGTTGGCCCACAGGCCATGTTAGTGGCTGGCATCTGCTCTAGTCTCTCTGTCCTCTGCAGCAGGACTGGCCTACTTCCCCTTCCCCACCTTCTCCGATGTGCTAACAGTGATCCTGGCTCCTCAGCCTTGCATCCCAGACCCACGCCAGTCTTATTCATTCGCTGTTTAATTCATTCTTTATCTGTTTCATTGAGTTCTTCACTCAACAGACACTTGGTGGGCCTCAAACACGTTCCAGGCAGAGTGTTGGATGCTGGGGATATAATAATAAAGAAGAATCAGTCCCTGCCCTCAATGGGCTTCTTCTTATAGAGGAAATAGAATTTAAATGAATACATATTTGATGACAGTTCTGAGCAGGGCTGTGAAGAAGTCCAGGGTGTTTTGAGATCGAGTTCAGCTGAGGCCCTGGGAGGTCAGGGGGAGGCTTCCTAGAGGAGGAGGTACCTTCAGCTCAGGTGAGCAGGATGAGGAAGGGGTTGCTAATGGAAATTGCCTTCCTGCTAGCAAAGAGTTAGTCATGTTTGGAGGGGTTGTGTAGACCTTGAACATCACGTTGAGAATTTTGCCTCTTCATCTAAGGGAATGGGAAGCCTGGCTGTCTCTCTGGGTCTCTCTGGAATCCTTACTTAGACTGGTTTTGTTTGGCTGCTGGGCTGATTTTTAAGGTTTTGAACATGACTACCTTTCAGCAGGAAAGTACCTGTTAGAACAGCCACTTGCTCTTCTCACACCCGCCTTTATTTGACCTCCTGATGTTTGACTTTGTGTCTCCTCACAACTGAGTCCTCTGTATCCACCCTTCTGCCCTGGCTCTTGGGTCTCTCCCACCAGTGAGTCAAGCCAAGCAGAGGCCACCAGTGCCCTACTAAAGCCACCATGGGCCACTCTTCTCTTCTTCTTGTCTGTCCACCTTTCCCCCCAAATACTTCATCTCCCTTAATGCCTAGTCACCTCTCTCGCGGAGGGTGCTTGGGCACAACAGGCATTCTGCCCTCGGTTTTACAGCACCTACAAATACAACTGGTTTAAAGTGCAACTTACCTTTGTGTTACCTTGCTCGGGCTAATCTGCTTATGTTCAAATCCACTTAGGACTTTATGCACGGGGATTGTCACAGTGCTCAGCTAGGCTGTGGGGACACAGAATCCTCAGAGAGGCCATCTCTGCCTCCAAAGACTGCGGTTCTAATGGAGTCAGAGAAACCAGTAAGCATTGTGGGTGTTTGCATGGAAATCTGGGACCTCAGGGGAGGGTGTCATCAACTTTATCCAGGTATCAAACAAGTCTTCAAAGAAGGGGCTCTTGACTCAAGGGTTCCCTGATGAGGTCACTGTGTGAGCAAAGACAGGGTAGCAAGGCAAGGCTGACATATTTGGTAAGGGACCAGGAAGTGAGAGAGGGGGTTAGGGGCCTGCCCCATGAAAGACCCCCTGAGGCACCTTGAGGAGTTGGGACTCTGCCCTGTGGGCAGTGGAAAGCCATGGTGGCATCCAAAATGTGGGATGACACACTCAGAACAGTGTGGCAAGGTTGCCTGCGCTGCAGAGTGAAGGGTTTAAAACCAGCAAGCACAGAGCCTGGCAGACTACATGAGAGGAGAAGTAATGAGGTCAACTCCACGTCTACAGCTGTGGCTGGAGAGCAGGAGGTAGACTCTGTCAGACAGGATGTTTCCAGTTGGGGGAAGAAGAATGCTCCTATTCCTCTGCCTTTTCTGCTTCATGTGCCGCAGCCATGCAGTGAGAACAGGGGACTCAGGGAGGAACGGGTTTGGAACAAAGAAGATGAATCCACGTAGAGTGTATGGATCCTCGGGGAACACTGCAAGAGAGATGGCTCGTGTATGTTTGGAGGGATGGGGCTGGGCTGGAGGTGGGATCTGGGGTGCCCTGTGGATGCACGGCTTGGCAAGCAGAGAGCAGAGTGGATTTCACCCCTATCTGCCCACTTGGCCTGACACTGTTGTGTGGTGGCCAACCTGCACAACCACAGGGGGCAACCCAGCATTTGGGTGTCATCATCAGAGAAGCGAAGTCACACGAATGCAGGAGATTATGCAGGACAAGCCTCTAGGAGAGCCCTACCCCACAACTTTTAAGGGAGGAGCAAAGGGCACCAAGAGAATCGTCAGAGACACGCGGAATCCAGGTGAAAGCACCATCAGGGAAGGCAAGGGAGAGAAGGCTGTGAGCAGGGGGCAGTGTGAGAGAGACTGAAGCGTAGATCAGATTTGTGGTGGGGTGGCAGCTTAAATCATTGGGGAAAGCACAGGTTATTCAATAGTGATGGCTAAGAGGGAGTTTCAGTGGGTAAGGGATATAATAATGTTCTTGTTTGCAGTAACACCATCAAAGCATGCTTTTTATGAGCCTTTGGGAAGTCCCCATCTGCCCTTCTCTCTCCATGCCTGTGGCTCTCAAGAGTGCTGCACCATGCAGGGTAGCCCTGAGCTCATGCCCCAGGGACCCTAAGTAGGGCTTCTGCTATCAAGAAATTGCTTGTCCTCTACTGTTTGAGAAAATGCTTTATTCTCACCGAAGTTGACTCTATTGCCAAAAGTTGGGATTGTGTGTAGCATTTGGATAGTGAGCTGTTATCAATCACCTATCCTGTCCAGGGACCTGAAGTGGTGGTGTTAAGGGGGGATCTCTTACTTGCACAATGGATAATGACATTTCAAGACATACAGCACACTGTTATTTATTCCGTTTATAATTGGAAGGCCAGATGTGCGCATTTAACCACTTAACAGTGATATGGTTATAGGTGTTCAGGTCTTCTTTTTCAAGAGATGCTTAGACATTGTTTAGGACATATTTTACCATTTGGACATTGAAGGGGTATTACAAGTCAGGAATGAAGACCAAGATTAGTTTTGTTTAATATATGAATCACTATTTTACCTCTTATGTATTAGTCTTTGTACACTTTAAATCTAGTAGTTACGGTGATTTCATCTATGGCTTTCTTTTCTGAAGAACGGAGATCACTTGACTGGCATGCCATAGCTGTTTTTCTAGAAAGCTGAGCCTGAGGCGAGGATTAAGAGTTAACATCTTACTTAGCAGGTCTGAGCTGAGCAGTGAGAGTGGGTGAGGGAGGGAAGGGAGACAAAGAAAGATACGCCAGGGGCTGGCTGATGTTAAGAGTGAACTGCGGAGACCCAGCGGGTCCCCCAGCAGGTGCATTCACATCACTGAAAGCTTGCAAAGAGTCATCCATCTGTGAGAGAGCAGAGGTGTGGAACCTGCTCACCTCCCTCTCATCTCCTATTTCCCATTGGCCAAGCTTTCCCACACTTTTGGATTCTATCATCTGACCCCAGCAACCTCTCAGAAAGCCTGACTCCACCCCCACGTAGTGGTGCTTCATCCGAGGCCATGGTGAAGGTCAGTGGAGCACGGGTGAGGTATCAACCAAAACAGGGGGAGGCGGTTGATGGAAATAGGAGGAAGCACCCAATGTCCACGTCCTGATGCAGAGACTCCCGTAGACTTGCCCTCTGTGGTCTACCTCTCTCTCCAGTGTCACGCCTTGATGGCTTGATTGTTCATAGGGTTTCAGCAGCCAGTGACTTTTACTCATCCTTGGGGGAACCTTCCAAATCATCTAGCAGCCCTTGGGCGAAGCTCAGCTTGTGGCCTATTTTTGTAAATAAATTTTTATTGGAACCCACCATGCTCTTTTGTTTACATAGAACTTGTTTGCTTTTGCCTGATGACGGCAGAGTTCAGCAGAGAACATATGACTCTCAAAGCCAAACATAATTTATTATCTGGCTCTTGAAAGAATAAGTTTGATGATTCCTGGCCTAACAAATAGAACCACTCCTTTCACAGGTGAGGAAATGGAGGCCCCCACATAGTAAAGAGACTTACTCAGAGTCACCTGGCCATTCACATGCCAGGAAATGCCTGGGTCCTCGGTCTTCTACACTTGGATTTTTTTGTCTCAGTACTCAGGAGGATGGGCACAGGGCGTGGTAACTTAATTAACAGTAAGGATAGCTGAGTTCACAGATTAGTAGGAAAAACTACCTGAAATAACACTTATTTTTAAGGGAAACTTAACTATCCTATTAGAGAGTCAGCTGAACACTTATTTTTAAGGGAAACTTAACTATCCTATTAGAGAGTCAGCTGAAACCTGGGAGAGCTGAGAATTGTTTTCAAGCTCTTTTGACAACGAATCCATGTGTGTAAATGTTTTATTATATTGTGAGTGAAACTTGGAGGATTAACCCAGGATTTGAGCCTTTCTATTTATTTGCCAAATAGTTGGTTGTTTTCTTGAGTTCCTGTTTTCATTTTTCTTTAAATGAGTAGATTCCCATTTATCTTTATTGCACCAGGAACTAATGTGAGTTTCTGGGTAAGTTTTCCAGTAGAACACTTTTAAAGGCATTTTTTTGAGCTTTGCTTTGTTACAAATAATTGGATACTTTCCTAACTCCTGGGATGGAACAGCCCTGATAATTCCATTAATAAAAGTTTCTCTGAGAAACTTCTCCACCCAAAAAATATCAGTTTATTTTCTTCTGTCCATCTGTGTTGAACAAATATGAGACTAAAAAGATGCTTCATTTGGCACATTCGGCTGATTGAATTTGTGTGTGTGTGTGTGTGTGTGTGTGTGTGTTCATGAACTTTTCTTATTTTGGCTTTGTTTTTTTCTTTAATGAACTCTTAGTGGAAGGCTGTTAGACCTGAAAGCTTACCATTAATCTGCTTCTGTTTGGGTTTTGTGTTTTCTTCCAGAGAATCCACTTTAATTTGTAGTGTTAAGTTAATACCGAAGGGCACAACACACCCCCCATTTCTCACCAGTGTTTAAGACTGGTAATCTCTTGGAGTTTTGGCAGATGCCAAGTGGGTTAGAGACTCCTTCACTCTGCCAGTAAGTTGAGGACCCATAATAGTCAAAAGACAGAGACAAAGATATTTTGTTGTTTGCTGTATTCTAGGAAGTGGAGTTACTTGAAAAAGACTGCTTTTGATAAACAGTGTAAGAACTTTCCTCATTGGCTGTTGGGTGGAGTCACTGATAAGCAGCAAATGGTTCAGATAGGGAATCGAAACAAGAAGAATGTGGAATGTGACCGAGCAGTTCCACTCCTAGACACATACCCACGAGAACGGAAAACATACCTCTACCCAAGAACCTATATACAAATGTTCGCAGCGGCGTTATTCATAATGGCCAGAAACAACCAAAATGTCCATCCACCCATGAGTAGAAAACAAAGTGTGGTATATCCTACAATGGGATAATAGCCCTACAGTGGGATGGTATTCAGCCACAGAAAAGAACAGAGCCCTGACACGTGCTACCACGTGGACAAACCTTGAAAACGTCATACTGAACAAAAGCAGCCAAACACAAAAGCCACATATGGTGTGATCCATTTATATGAAATGCCTGGAATGGGCAAATCCATAGAGAGAGAAAGCAGACAGATGAGTGGTTTCCAGGGACTGGGGCAGGGGTGAACGAGAGGGACTGCTCATAGGTGGGGTTTGCTTTTTGAGGAAACAAAAATGTTCTAAAGTTAGGTAGTGGCAATAGTTGCATGAGTCTGTGAAAGACACTAAAAACCTCTGTGTTGTGCGTTTTTAGGGTGTGAATTTGTGGTATGTGAATTATGTCACAGTGAAATTGTTTCTAAAGACAGGCACAGTAGGGACTTTGGCAGGTTGGTGACTTTGTTGGTGTCATTCAGAAAGAGTTCCTCGGACACCTCGGTTGGAGAGTCCTTCTGCTTGGTTCCCACACTTTGGGGGCATCAGAAGCCCTAGGGAGTTTGTTAAAAATACCAACACCTGGGCCCCACCACAGACCCACTGAGTCGGAGTCTACTGTTTAAAAAGAGTGAAAATGTCTGCTTTATTATTTTAAGTGTTTTCTAATAATCACCACCTATTTATAACTTGGCAAGAAGACTTAGTAATGAGATTGATGAAGGCATAGTCAACGGGTCATTTATTATGAAGTTGAAGAGTAAATTTAAATCCAGTTTTCTCTTATGGAAATACAATGAGAAAATATAGTTTTCTTCAAACAAATAAACATGCATTGTAGTCCCCAGGTTAAAGGTTATGTAACCATAAACTATTACATTTATAATAGACTCATGGAAGAGCTGCATGAAGACAAATAACTCAATTTTGTGGTGACAAGACATAGAATGAGTATAAAACTGCCAAGGGAGGCACTTTGCCTGGCAAATGTTCATCTTCCTAGGTGGTGTCAGGGTAGCCGACTTGTGCATATCATCATCCCTTGGTACCCACGTGGGATTGGTTTCAGGACCCGTGCTGATACTGAAATCTGCAGATGCTCAAGTCCCTTATACAAAATGGTATAGTATTTGCATATAACCTGTACACATCCTCCCGTAACTTTAAATCATCTTGTTACTGAGCTCAAGGGGCTCATCACTTGGGGTGTTCTAGTCACAAACTAGACGTGGTTGTTGTTAGGTAGTTTATTGCAGCAAGTAAAGGAGATGGAATTCCCATCCAAAGCTCTGGCTCCTGGAGGGAGGCTTAGCCATTGCTTATGTATATTGTTTGGTTAATTAAATGTTGATTTCTTCTTTGCAGTTGGATTAACTTAACAGTTGGGTTCCTGTCAAGTTCATCAGGTTACAGCTACATCAGCAGAATACGTGTGCTACATTTTAGTATTTAGTAAGAATAGCATCCAGTAAAAACTGCTCAGACCTTGAGATCCCTGTCCTAACAATCTCTGTAGCACTTCCAATATTTGATATGGTGTAAATGCTGTGTGGACAGAGAAAACATAAGTCTGTCCGTGGTCAGCACAGATGCAATCATCACATGTCTAACTACGTAGTACACATCAGCAACAACATAACTTTTAAAAAATATATTTTCAACCCGTGGCTGATTGAATGCACAGA
This sequence comes from Macrotus californicus, assembly GCA_007922815.1. Classification (NCBI taxonomy): domain Eukaryota; kingdom Metazoa; phylum Chordata; class Mammalia; order Chiroptera; family Phyllostomidae; genus Macrotus; species Macrotus californicus. Next base: position 15,015 of record VMDR010001776.1, read on the forward strand.
TGAGGAACCCACAGATACAGAGCCAACTGTAGTTTCCAGTCCTCACTCTTATCTCTGTAATAGGATGTAGTGGCAGGTCTTATGATTTCAAAGCTTTTGAGTCAATAGCTCAAAAAAAATTTTTTTTTATCTCAGCATGTTTGCTATTTGAGAAACTCCTGCGGACTCTGATTTCAACTTTATTTCCAGCAAAAGCTAAGTCTAAGAATGTGGGGCTTACACTATTTTTCTTTTCTTACTCAGCGTAGCACTCTGGCATCTGGACAAAATGAACACCGCCCCTGCCTTCAAGTGCCTCAGAGGCTAGTCAAACAATTCAGGTCTTGCAGGTGTGGAGTTGTCCAGTTTCTTCTTTCATTTTTCTGTTCTCCGGAGATGTTTACTCTGCTTGGTTAGGAAGTATATGCCAGCGAATAGTCTCTGTCCTCCCACATTCGTCACACTGTGAACCCCGTGTCCCACTGGATCCCAGAGGGATCTGATTGCATTAAAGGGCTAATTTGTATTGAGTAGCAGGATCTCTACCAGTCATTAGCTTGACCAATATTCATTAATTAAAAGCCACAAAAAGTATATGATCACCATGAGCTGTAGACCCATAAGGAATGACATTTGCTTCTTTCTGAAAAGTGCTGGCCTGTGACGACTGAACTTCTAGGGAAGCAGTACTGTGGATGGTGGCTGGGGGTGTGAAGGTCAAGGCAGAGTCAGGATCTCCAGGTCCAGGTGAGCTGTCCTGCAAAGATAAAAGTATAGTAGATGTCACACGCTAGGTGGTCTTAAAGCCAGAGGCTGTCCACAGAAACATTTTATTCTGTGTAAACAGTGCTTGAAAATGTTCAATCACTTGTCAATGTTGGAAAATTGGGAAGTTTTGTATAAATGCCCTACTTTTCTTCTCTTGAAAAATCATGAGGCGTGGCCACACGGGCCCCTCCTTCCTGCTCGAACACACCTGGGTGGAGCTGAGAAGGTTGCCACTGCCCTCAATTGTTCTTATATTCACTTGGCTTCATGCATGCCTTTTACGTGTCCAGTTCTTGAGGGTATTGACTTTGATCTGTGTTCAAACAGAGGCTCATGGATTTGTACCAAATATTGCAAGGAAAAATTGGCATTAGACACAAAGTCAGAAAGCTATTTTATAAATGCCCTTGAAGGCTGGAGATTATGGAATGGGACCAGGTAAGAGGGTGAAGGATCTAAGGAGAAATTGATTGATGCTCGTCAGCAGTTACAAAGCGTCAACTTCAAGAGAAGGACCTTCAGACTCATCCCACACTCTGCCTTACCCTTGGAGCTTTGAAATGCTGGAAGCTTAGCCTCTCTGGGGCTTCTCTAAGGCCTGTGTGTGTGTTGGGGGCAGGGAGCAATGGCAACACGGGGCCGCAGCAGGAAGTTGGGATCTACAGGGAAAGGCAGTCTGGAACTCCTAGCAAAATAGAAATTATCTGTAGGTAATATTCTGATCAGTGAGTGGGCGAGGATCACATGACTTGATTATCCAGCAACGGGTATTTGCTAAATGTCCCCAGGTCTCATTATCCACTCGGATGGCTTCATGCAGGGGTGGTGTGGGCAAACACAATGCAAACGGCTCCGTGTCAGCAAAGGCTGCTTCCTGAAGTGGGGACGAGATGGTTGAATGGGGCTTTCCTTGTGGGTTGGAGTCAGTTTTCTTTCCTGCCTGAATAGACCTCAGAAGGTCCCTCCGGCTCTAAAATTCTGTGGAACAAGGAGTCATAACATCAACAGGCTCACACCCCCCACCATTTGGGAGTTCGCCTCCATATGTAAAGCTGGCATGAGTTCCTGATGATGAGATCTTTATTATTGAAGGAAGATCAAGGAGTGGGGTAACAGCTATTTTGTTATTTCAGTCCGAGTTGGATTCCAAGAGGCGTGGGAGGAGGAGAACGGGGTGAGGTGTTAGTCATGCAAGACGCCTGTGCGCAGTGCGGGCCACTCCCTGGTTGCCTGGTGCTGGGCGTGCACAGGGACACAGAGACCCTGTCGTCCTCGGACAGATCCTCAGCCGGGCCTTGTACACGGAGGGCCGCCTGGGCATTCCTGTTGAATGAGCTGCTGCCCTCTGGCCACTTGGAAACTGCCTAGCTGGGTGCTCAAAGATGCCCTCCCCCCCCCCCCAGAAGAAAGAGCTCCCACAGTGGGGGCAGAGTGGAGGAAGTCACTGAGTGGTCTAGCACAGCCAGGGACTGTGGGCGAATACGCTGGAGGGGCCCAGGCATTAACCCTCTAGTGGCCATTGTGAGGACCTAGTGGGGGGTCCTGGTGACTGAGGACTCTTGGGGTGCAAGTCCCCAGAGCAAAGCCGTGTTCCAAACTGGTACAGAAAATTTTCATTATTTTCACAAGCAGCCTGACAGGACACAGGTGCTCTGCCTGCGTACCATCTGGTCCCTGGCTGCCTTTGGTCCTTGATGGTCAGTCGCCTTGCTGCCCGCACTCTGATCCCTGCCACAGACCTAGACCTTCTGCTGCCAAATCCCATGATTCCTCTAGATAAACAAGACATTCTTGACCCCACAGCAACTCCACGTGTTAGCCTGACCTGCATCCCGGCCTCTTGGTCCCTTGCTGGCTGCAGTCTTTTGCCTCCTTTATGGATTGAACTGTGGCCCCTTCTGCCAAAGATACTGAAGCCCTAACCCCCTCCCTGTGAATGCAACCTTGGAAATAGGGTCTTTGCAGATGACCATGTTAAGATGAAGTCATACCGTGGCATGGCAGGCCCTGACAATGTGTGGGGTTCTTATGAAACAGGGGACTTGGGCCCCAGAGGGAAGACCATGTGAGACACAGGGAGAACACTGACTGTGAGCCAAGGGGTGACTAAGGCTACCAGGAACAGGGAGAGAGGCCTGGGACCACTTCTCCCTCACATCCTTCCCAAAGAACCACCCTGCCAACTCCTTCGCCTCAGACGTCCTGCTTCCGGAACTGTGACACAACATAGACTTGTGATTGAAGCTACCTCGTTTGTGGTGTTTGGGGGCGGCCCCAGGCATAACAGGCACTGGTGGTCTCTGTGGAGACTGCTAAGTAAGCCAGGCCAGCAGTATTGTGTCCTCTGCGATGCCCTGCAGAGGTGCAGTCTGTCCCCTAATGTCCCACCCCTGACATAAGGGTCAGGCAGCACTCACAGCAGGCAAGGTGCCCTGCTTTCCTGCTGCATTGTCAGCCTATCAGTGAATGTGGGGGGGTGGGCTCTGCCTTCAAGTAGCTGCTTAGGTTCCAGAATTCTGGTGGTTCCAAAAGAAGGAAGTGCAGAGAAGCTTTTATACAAGCTTCAGAAAAGAGACACAGAAAGCAGGTGATTTTCAGATACTTCTGGTCCCTCTCTTAGCTGCTCCTGAGTATCCCAGAGAGGACTTGGCTGGAGGTCAGGCTCACAGCTCTGCTCTCTAGTCAGCTCCTTGGTGCATCCCCAGCACCCACAAGTCTTCATTCCCTGTCTCTAAACTAGGGCACAGGCTGGCTTTGAAAGCCCTTTCAAGGTCTGTAATTCCCCTGAGGGACAGACCCTAGTGGCCACATAGACTCGACCCAGACCTCTGCCACCCTACTCTCTGTCCCTGATTCCTGGTGGCTGGGGTGCCCTCTGCTCCCATGATGCACCTCTGCATTGAGGTGTGTGTAGGGGGACAGGGCACTGTTCACTGGTTCTTTCTGAGTGTTGGGATTAGGGAGGACTTTTGTTTTCTCCTTTGCTCTTATGTGTTTTCCAGCGATTTCTCCCTGGTTCTGTAATACTTTTATAACTAGGATACAAATAATTTCTCTGAAATAGAGGATGCTCTCTATTGCTTTCCATCCCCCAGCATAACACCCTGTCCTCCTCTGTCCCGCTAAAGAAGTGGCCTTGTGTTCTGGGGTTTCTTCCAGGGCTGAGATGCATAAACCGGAGCCTGGAAGGGCCCTGATCATTTTTTACATGCAGTTGCAGGCATCCAAGGATTCCAGGGCACGTGATCTCTGCCACAGAAGGAGGGGTATGCCAGGCTGGGAGTCAAGGGGACCCCCTTCCCTCTCTTCCACCTTCCTGCCGCAGATCAAGACTTCACTTGTTTTCTGCAGCTCGTATATAAACATGATATGTGTTGGTGGGGGGTGGGGACACTACAGAGAAAGGTGTCAAGAGGACCACAGGGCAGAGCCTTGGGAAACAGAGCAGAAAGGGTCAGGGAGCACACGGTGCTTTTGGACACCACCTCCTCACCCAGCTGGCTCAACTCTGGCACCCCAAGAGTGAATTCTTCTTGCCAGGTGTGCAAATGCAAAATCGTCTTAGTTTGTGGGCTGTAGGGCTGGGGACAAAACCCTCAAGAAACCCTCAAGAGGGTTCTGTGATAACCTGAATATCTGTGGTCCCGGTAGACCTCTTCTTTGCTCTCAGAGCATCTGCCCTGTTAGGCTCTTTTCTTTATCTGGATCTCTTGAGGCAACTTAAATATTCGCTGTGGTTTTCAGCAGCACAACTTGTTTGGAGGAAATGGCGTAAACAGTGGGTGCTATCAAGTTGGAAGGAATTTGTGGGTTGCTTTCATTGTTGTACCTTTAAAAAAATGTTTTAATGGCTCTACCTCCAACACCTGGAGGGGGTGAACTGAACCGGTGCGGAGAGCTCTGCCCTTCCTTGTCTTCCTCTAGGCCTGTGGTTCTCAGTGGGATTCCTGGACAACAGCATCCACATACCTGGGAACTTGTTAGAAATGCATTTTCTCTGGCCTCCCCAGACCTGAGAATCGGAAACTCTGGGATGGGGCCCCAGAGTTAGGGAAGCACTACTGTAAGCCCACTTTGAAGGCTGCCCCTGCTGGTGGCTTTCCAGTATTTCCCTAAATGAATGAGGTTTTCAGGCCACTCTGCAGACGTTTTCTTTTTCTTTTCTTTTTTTTTTAACCTGTTCACGCAATTTCCCAATGAATCTTATTTCACTCCACTCCAAAATGCTGCCTATTCTTCCCCATTTTGTGTCGTCTCCTCTATCCTGAATGCCCTTTCCTGACGTTCGAGAACAGCTTGTTTTGCCCAGAATTCCCATACTCGTTTTGCAGTGTTGGTTCATGATAAGGACTTCCGTATGCATAAAGGAGCCGCAGGGGCCCTCGGCGTCCTTCCTCGATGGCCTTCCTCTGAAATCCTGCAGCTTGGAAGTGCCTCTGTGGCTGCACCTCGGAGAGATGATTACTTATTTCTATTTCCCAGAATAACCATCGCTCTTTCTGACAGTTTTCCTCCGTCTTGTGAAAAGCAACACTCTTAGTGCCTTTGAGCATTATTTCTAAAGGCAAGTCACACCTTTTACTGGAAAGTCTTCTAAATATGGATTAGCAATGCAGACCGATTGAAGTTCATAAGTGCTGAGTTTCTCAGGAAACAAATCAAAAAGGTGATATATGAGTGGAAAATACCACTTCCTGGGAAGAGAAGCGTAACAGTTGAGCGGAGTGATTTTTCCATGCAGAGATTGTGGAGAACCTGCTTGGGGCATGTTAAGAAGCCGCGATTCAGCATGTTCATAGATGCAATTTAATGACCTCGGGGCTGGTGCTGGCCATTTATAGGGCGCTGCAGTTCGGTGGATGTCCATGAGCAGGGACTGCTTTGTTATAGGGATGGGAGCACACTCAAACCAGCTTATAAAAAATGATATTTTAGAGGCACATGGGGCGTCTCAGAGCAGTGCCCACTTCAGAACCAGAAGGTCAGGTGATGAGTGGATCGTCCTATCTCCGGAACCTTGTGATGTCTCATGCCCCTTCTTTTTCTGGGTTTGCTTCATACCTTTTTTTTTAAACTCTGCAGACTCGCCTTTTTTCTTTAGCAGACATTTGGCAGAAAATGGTCATTGACAGTAAGAGATAGTCACCCAAGTCCATTCTGTACCATGCTCGCTAGTCCACATAGCTATGGCCGAGGAGGGACACCCCTGGGGTTTGGACAGTTCTTAGACCAGGGTCTCCATCGTGTGGAGCAAGGAGTTCTAATTCTTTATGCTGGTTTATAATGCTGATTATGATTTCTCTAAACTTCATTTCTACATTTTACAATTTCTACCATTGTAGGTCACACTTTGAAAAGGCCTTTGCTGACGAAAGAAGGCACTATTTCCTTCTAGCACCCTCATGGACATTTTCTCCATGCTCCTTAAAAAGTTTGATTCAGATGGAATTTAACTTCAGAAAATGTGTGAGAAGTGCATCTACCTTAAGATTTCTCAGATCGGTGGCCCATTGTTCCGACAGCACATACTGACCGAGCCAGCCTTTTCCCGTTGTCCCGGAAGCATGCACTGACCCAGTCTGGGTGGGTCTGCTTCTTGCGTTTCTTTTCCAATCACTGTTTCTCTACTCCTGCACAGTTTTGTCTCTGTTATGGGCAGTTCTAATGTACTTGGTAAAACATTCAAACAGAGTGCCCTGTAAAAATAGAGGTTTATGTTGTCATCGTTGTTTCTTACTTTGGTTTCATTTTTAAGAATTAACCACCATCAGCCCTGGCTGTTGTGGCTCCGTGGACTGAGTGCTGGCCTGTGAACCGAGGGATCACCAGTCGATTCCCACCCAGTCAGGCACATGCCTGGGTTTCGGGCCACGTACCCAGTAGGGGGTGTGCAAGAGGCAACTGGTTGATGTATCTCTTGCACATCCATGTTTCTGTCCCTCTTTTTCTCCCTCCCTTCCTCTCTCTCTAAAAATAAATTTAAAAAAAAATTAACTGGCATCAAATGCTGTGTAGTCTTTCAGGAATTTTCCATGCATATCCATTTTACTCAGGCCATTTTATAAGTGAGAACCTGCGTGCACGGTTCTCGCCATAGTATGCTTGGCAAATGCTGTGCACATCAGCACCCCCAGATGGACCCCATTCACTGGGACAGCTGCAGCTAATACCATCCTGTCAGCACAGCACAGCCAGTCCCCTATTGGTGGGCATGCATGGCGTTTCCTCAGAGTTTTCTCCCTCTGACAGAAAAACTGCTCCCAAACCTCTCTTTCTACTTGCGACATCATGCACCTGGAACCGGTGTCAGGTGAAGGGGCATGTGCATTTGGGGTTCGATAGCTGTCTCCCCGCTGTCTTTCAGAGACATCCCCAGCCTGTTTTCTGGATCTTTGCTCACTAGAGATTACAGTCTTGAAAGAATCTATACAGATAGATGCTATAGATATAGATAGATAGACACAGATAGATCCCCAGTGGGTGAAAAAACAGTGTCTTGTTGTCGTCGCCTTAGCTCACATTTCTCCAATTTTGAGTGAGAATGAGCATCCTTTCTTCTTCATTGGTCATTTGTGATTGTTTTTCTGTGAACCACCCATATATGGCGTTTGCTGTTTTTCATCTGCGCTGCTTGCTTAATTTGTAATTCACATGACATGAAGGGAATCGGTGCTCTGTCTACTCTCCCCAGGCCTTTTCTGTCTTTCCATCCGTTTATGTCTTCTCATCTCCACACAACACACAGCACACTCACTCACCTTTTAAATCAGCCATTGACCATGTATTAATAACTGAACTTAGTTCTAACGGCTGCTTTGAGCCGAGTCTTCACTCTTCAATCAGTAGGCTCTTATTGAGTGCCTACTGCACAGACACACATGTGTTGCCCTCACAGTACATCTGGTGGAAGGGCTGGACCCCACAGCAGGGGTCATAGCTGAGTCAGGAAGAGGTCATCCGTGCCTCCCTCAGCAGTGTGGCAGCTTCTGGAGGGCAGGCTGCCACTGTCAGCTCCAGCTCCTCCCCGGGCCTGGTGCCTGCTCACAGTTAGTGCTCAGAAAGTCTGAATGATGCTAACTGGAAGCACACAGGACCATGAGGTCACCCGGACTCTCCCAGGTCCCAGCCAGAATGAGAATATCTTGTTGGCCCTGATCTGTCAGCTCTGTCTCTGCCAAACACCTGGGAATAGCATTGCATAAAACTCATCTTTCTTGTCCTAACCTGGGACTTTGCCCTCAGGGGCTTAAGATAAGGCTTTGTGAAGGAGGCTTCTGCCAGAGCAAGGTCTTCCCCCTCCCCTTCCGCTGCCACTCTGTGCCCACTCACTGGAACCTTTTCCAGGTGTCTTTTCCCTGCCAGCTTCCTTCATTGCTGTACTGTCTCCTTTTCATCCCCCTATTCTAGGAAAGACTCTGAGGACTCAGTCATGCTAAAGGGTTTATGACAATCTACTGTAATTTGGAAGCCTCCCCCAGGAATTAAAACAGATAACAAAGCCTCATGTCAAAGTTGGGGCTCCCTGGGGGCAGATTTTGTGAACCTGATATTTATGGAAGGTTGGAGTGGAGATGATGGGCATTTGGGGAAGTCACCCTCCATTGCTACTCCACATCTTGCTTCTCACCTTGTCTGAGCCTGCATCTGACCCATTCCCTGGGGTTTTGTCTCATCTGGGTACCTCCCCATCTGTGCCTGGTTCCCACAACCCTGTTACAATGGACTCTACCGCCTCCCCCCATCTGGTTAGTCGTTGAGACTACTTGTTAAAATGCTGACTTCTGAGTTCCACACAGGACCTCCTAAACCAGATCTCAAAGTGTGGAGTCTGGGAATCAGTATTTTTAACAAGTGGCTCCTGTGATCCTGATGAAGAACTAGGTTTGGGAGGTGAGACTGGAGCTTTGCCTGACACCTGGGCTTAGGTGTGGACCCTGAACATCCAGGCTTTGGTTTTGAGAGAGTTTTCTTCTTAGCATCTACTTAGAAATTTCTTAACCCTAAGACAGGGGTCAGCTGGCAGTTGGCTGCCAACATCTACTGGCTCAGGGACTAGACACCCTTTTCCTACATTGTAGTCAACCCTCATTACCCCCTCAACCCAAGTTGAGGGGTTCTCAGTGTGTTTACCCAGGTGTGCAGTAGCATCAAGGAGGTTGACACATCAGGGATCCTGGAGGGGCTGAAGGACAGGCTCAGAGAGTTCCAGGTAGCCCACCCTCACCCTCACTAGAATCTCTGTGCTGCTCCTGGCCCTGCTCTTCCCAGGCCCTTTGTGCGGGCTGCAGCCAGTCCAGAGCTTGGTTCAGGCCAATGTCAAAGGGCCAGGATCTCACCCACCTCTGATCATCTGTGAAATGGGCATATAGGCCCCTGGACCACCTGGGCCGCAGGGCTACGAAACAATCCTCTGAGCTGCTATGAAGTAGGAAGTTGTAGACCCCCAATAGTGTGTTTTTCTGGTTAACCAAGGGACACCCTACAGCTCAGCAATGCTAAGAAGACATTCTTGCACCTTCCTCCCTGCTATCACCAAAGAAGGAGCCCTTCCCTCCTTTTCCCCTTGAGAGGTGTGCTCTGTGAAGGCACATAAAGGAGGAATGGGGCAGGGAGGCGGCTTGGAGGGTGGAAGTTGGAACCGAGAGAAGGAAGGAATGACAAGGGTCTCGTTTTATTAGTGTTATTGTTGTTGTTTAATGTGTGGAGGGCTTACTGTATGTCAGAGACTGCTGGGAGCTGTCTGAGCCTCATCGGCTATTCCTCCCACCCCCAGGCCACTGCAGTGTTATCCCGCTTTACTGTGAGGACGAGGGCTAAGTACCACGGTGGATCATGTAGAAGGTGGACCCGGGATTCAAACATCTGTGTGTGTCACCAGCACCTGAGCTCGTAGTAAGAGCTTTAGGCTGCCCTCAGAATGCCTGAGGGCTGTTTTAAACACCGGGCTGGGTCTCTGTTCCATTTCTTTCCTCTCTTGTGACAGTGGGGGTCCTGGTGTCTCCAATTCTCATTGCTCAGGGGAGCATCCTGGGACCAGCAGGGCTGTACCCCCCCCCACCCATTCTCCCCCTGCCCAGGCTTGACTCCTGCCAAGCATTTGTCACTGGAGACCTCAGGTACCCAAGGACTGGGGTCTGTGTTTGCTGAAGCTCGGGGCCCAGTGGCCACAGTCATCCTTCCTGGCTGCCTGAGTCAAGAGGTGCCAGCCCAGGCTCAGCAGTCTTCCCACAGTGGTCACACCTGCGTGATCCTGCAGAGCGCAGTCCTTCACTGTCAGGGGCTCGGGCAGGGTGTGTGACAAGCCCATTTGCTGAGATCTCACCTGCTGTGCCCCTTCCAGAGGTATCTGAGCAGTGTGTGAACAGGGCCAGGGAAGGTGTGGAAGGCCCCGTGGGAGGTGGATCTAGATGAAGCTTCCCAAGCAAGAATCTCTTCAGTCAAGATGTTCTTCCTCATGGCACTAGATCATTCAGGAGTCATCTGCATGCCCACAGGGTCTGAAAGCAGCACAGGGCACTATGGCTCTAGAGCTGGGGGTAGGAGTCGTTGCCTAGGCACCCCCTTCCCCAGCCCTGCCTGAGTGACACACCCCCAGGTCCAGTATCTTGGCTGTAGGTGGAGGCAGTGCTGCCAGTGCTGTACACAGGGTTTTTATCTATTTTTATCTATAGATAAAGCACCTGAGTGGTCCCAGTCACATTCATGGCACCCTGTCTGGCTCCTGCCTCTCCTTCTGGAGGGCATTTGACTAAGCTCATCTGGCCTCTAGGGGAGTGACAGGCTGGACAGGGAGAGGCAGCTGTCACAAGTGGCACCAGTAGGGCGCCAGATGTGCTGAAGGCACGTGTCGGCTCAGTCCAGGAAGCATCCTCAGACACAGGTCCTGGCACAACAGCAGCCATTAGATCATGTCACTTCTCTGCTTAAAACTCTTCAATGGTCCTGACTGGTGTGCCTTAGTTGGTTGGGCATCGTGCTGCAAAGGGAAATGTTGCCAGTTCAATGCCTGGTCAGGGCACATGCCTGGGTTGTGGGTTCAGCCCTTAGTCGGGCATATGCAAAAGGCAACCAATCGATATTTCTCTCTCACATCAGTGTTTCTCTCCCTCTCTTTCTTCCTCCCTCCCTTCCTCTCCCTTGAAAAATAATTTTTTAAAAAATACTCTGCAATGGCTGTCCCTACATTCAAAATAAAAGCCAGAGTCCTCACTGTGATCTTTAAGACCCCAGAGCCATGCTTCTTAAACCCAGGCGTACACCAAAATCATCTGGAGGGCTGGTTAAAACCGATCACGGGGTCCAGCCTTTGAGTGCCTGATTTAGGAACTCGGGTAGGGCCAAGAACTTGCATTTCTAATGAGTTTCCAGGGAATGCTGATGCTGCTGGTCTGGGCACCCCCTTGAGAACTACTGCCCTGGATGACCCATCTCAGACCCTGATCCCTCTCATCTCTTCTTCTACCTCGTTGGACATGCCATATTACTTGCTGCTCTTTGAAGAAGACAGATCTGTGCCTATCTCTGAGACGTTTTATCTTCTTTTCCCTCAGTCTGGAATTCTCTTCCTTCAGGTACATGCATGGCCTGCTCCTTCACTAGTGTGGTAGCCAGCTTCCAATACGGCTCCAATGCACCCATGTCCTGTCACTCATGCCCTTGTGAGTCAAACCCCCTTCTACCAGGATTGGTCTATGTGTCCAATAGAATTGGCGGTCATGATGGAGCATCACTTCTGGGATTAGGTTACAAATAACGTCATGGCTTCACTGCTCTCCCAGCCCGCTCCCTCTCGGGACAGGCAGCTGCCAGGGGTGAGCAGCCCCGCAGCAGGAGCCCCTGCTCCTGCCACATCCAGTGAGCCATCTTGGAAGTGGCGCCTCCAGCCCAGTCAAGCCCTCAATGATGCAAGAGGTGGTGATACACTGACTGCAGCCTCATGGGAGAGCCTGCGCCAGAACCACCTAGCTCCGCCACTCCCGATCCCTGACTCACCCATTCTGGGGGACAATAAATGCTTGTTGACTTAAGCTGCCAAGTTTGGGGTGATTTATGATGTAGCAATAGATAATAATAGATGTGCCTTCCTCATTCGGGCCTTCCCTAGCCACCTGACCAAAGTCACACCCCTTTCTAATCATACTTCTTGTCCCCTTCCCTGCTTTATTCTCTTCAGTACATACCACCATCTAGCCCGGTATGTTTACTTACTGCTTACCTGCCTCCTGGCGTGACTTCCTCCCTCCACCCCCATCAAAAATATTTTCAATTTTCATTCATCAAAAATTTTATATATTGGTAGTCAAAAACTAGGGTAGCATCGTGACTGAGAACGTGAGCTGAAGGAGGAGGGGGGAGTCCAACCTGTCCAAGTCCCTGCAGTATCTCCAGTGCCAAGAACAGTGCCAGATACAGAGTAGTCCCTCAAACAGAATGATGATAACACATCAATATGTAAAATCACATAGTAATACTGTAATTAATAACCCAATTTATTACATTAAATAGCTATCGCACATTCAGGCTATGAATATTTATTATGTCACGTGAATTAATAATGCTAGTTTTGAGTGGCACACAGACTAAAGCAGCACCAACTGCAGGCAGCTCCCAGAACGCCTGCGCAGAGCTCGGGGTGTTGGTGTGGCCGGCGCGTGCTGGTCTTTGCTGTCAGACTGAGTCCCAGCTCTGCCATTTCTCATTGAGGCTTCAGTGTCTTCCACTAAAAATAGAAATGACAACACCCATTTTATAATGGTTTGTGACCCCTGAAGGGGACACCCAAGGTGGAGGGACTTGAAGTGGGCCAGACACAAATGGCCGTTCAGAGAATAATAGTTTCCCATTTAACTGTAGGAAGGAGTTAGCAATATTCTGTAGCCTGAGATCCCTAACTAGGCATTGATTGCAAAGCCAGGAGCCCACGAAGGAAGTGCTGATGCGTGGGGGCAGACCAGAGGCTCTGCTGCTGAGTGTCCCAAGGGAGGGCAGAGCAAGACCTCCAGGTGTTAACGGTTCCTGCAGCTCACTGCAGCTTGTATTCCCCTGGGGGCTGGCCTGACCCCTAGACTGGGACATGGGGGCTCCTGTGATTCTCCTGGGACTCACCTTCCTCTTTAGAGTAGAGAACATGGCAGAGCAGCCGGGTAGTAAACCAGCTTCCAGATGAACAGGGACAAGGACTGGAGATGGGGACAGCAGGGCTGCTGTCTGTCTAACAAAACCTGAGTTCAGCAGATCTTCCTGGTGAGGAAAACAGGGCCCAGGAGAGAAGCCACAGCTGGGGCCACCAACAAACAAGGGAAAGGAAGAAACAAGAGGTGGGGGAGCAGAGAGAATGAGAGACCCAGAAGGAGGAGTATTAAAAAAAAAAAGAGGCAAAGATGAGGTGACTGCAGGAATCTCAGATTCCAGCCCATGCTGGGAGCTGTGGTTATTTTACCTGGTAGCCACTAAGGCCAGCAGAGAGCCACCCCACAGCCAAGGAATGGACCAATCAGGAGCAGGAGTCTACTTGTGGGTGCTGTTGCCAGGGTATGGGGTGAAGCCAAGATTTACAGGTGAGCCCAAGGCAAATCACCATGACCAGTGGCCTAGGTCCAGCGGCTTGTGGCTTTCCCACTAGAAGCCAATACCTCTAGTGCAAGCAGGATACAGTCTTAATAAGGCGAACTGGAGTCCAAAAGTGACTGTTGAAAATTAAAACCCCCACCTCGTGTGCTGTTTTATTATTAGTATTACTGTTGTTGTTTTCTTAAGGAGGGAGGGACCTCTGTGGTCTGAAAGCTAGGTATACATCGCTTCCCACCTTTCAAGTGTACTCTTTTCAAAAGTTTTGTTTTACGTGGGGTAGGCACTATAATCCACTGATGGGGAAATTGCGCTTTCTGGCCTGTACCTCAGTAGCTAGAACAGCAGCCTCCTTCAGGCTGGTTCGGCCCAGAGGCAGCTCATGTGTGAGTGCTGGGCTCCCCTGGTTTCCGTGGAAGACATCTGAACTGAGCTGGAGTCGCCTTCAGGAAAGAACGTGTTTCTCCTGACTTGGGCCGCGTGGGGCTCCAACATCTCACTTCTTCCACTCCCCTCACCTTGTCCCCAGAACCTCTGAGACCTGCATGGCAGTGACTCTGTTAAGAGTCTGGATGGTCACATGGGATGACCTAGAACCCAGGGGTGGAACCCCAGAGAAGGCAAAAGGGCCTCAATTCAGAGGAACATGGGCCCAGAGCTGCCCCTGCAGCTTTGCTTGGGCTTGGTCGGAGGCCTGGTGTGCTGTAAACAGATGAGCACATCTTTTATTGGAAAAGACCTGGACATGGCTTCCTTCCTGTTGGCGGTATGATCGTCTGGGCTGATGGTTCCTGCCACTGGCGAGGTCTCTCAGCCAGAGCCCTGGTGGCCCTCTCCAGCTGTCTGCCTGGCCAGGCCTCACTCTGCCCCAGGCTCACGGTGGCTGTGTGTTTTATTTTTATTTATTTATTTTTTTAGATTTTTATTTATTTATTTTTAGAGAAAGAGGAAGGGAGGGAGAAAGAGAGGGAAAGAAACATCAATGTGTGGTTGCCTCTCACATACCCCCTACTGGGGACCTGACCTACAACCCAGGTATGTGCCCTGACTGGGAATCGAATCAGCGACCCTTTGGTTCGCAGGCCGGCACTCAATCCACTGGGCCACACCAGACAGGGCAGCTTAGTGTTTTATATTGACCAGAGCTCCAAGACTAGGAGATGGGCAGGGACAAACCCTGCCAGCAGCTGCATTGTCTCTGCTGGAGCCCTGGAGGGTTCTCCAATTCTTGGTGTCAGAGTGCCAGCCAGTGCATCCTTCCCCCTTGGGGAAGTCGCTGAGCCTGCTCTTCTGTCACTCCTCATAGAAGATCCCATCAGTCTCTTGTTTCCCTTCACTCTTTCCCTGCTGCTTCCCTCACTTGCCCTCCATTCTGTTTTCTTTCCTTTGAGAAAGGGAATGGGAAAGGGAAAGGGTCCACATTACCACCCAACTCCTAGAGCTGTAAGCTTTTTAAACCCAAACAATGGTTTGGAAGATTTTAAAATCATCCATCAAAGCTGCAGGGCAGGAGTACTGAGGCCTAAAAGACCAGTTATCCCAATCCCTTCTTTTTGGATTAAGAATTGGAGGACCAGAGAGGGAGAGTGCCTTGCCCCCAGCTGCACAGCAGATTAGAGGTAGAGTTGAGGCAAAACCCCAATTGTTTTGATACAATTGAGTGAAGCCATTGAAAAAGTTTTGCTGGTTTTTATTTTAAATATTTGAGACAAATATTAGAATTATTTGATTAATGTTATATTCATACATTGGGCTAACTTTAAAAAGAACTTTATGCTAAGTACTTGTATATGTGCATTTGGCCTGAAGACAATGACTGCCTTGGGTGGATAGTGGTATGGATCTCATTTACAGAGGAGGAAACTGAGACACTGAGGGCACCTGGACAGGGGTATACTGGGGGTAAGAGGCAGAGCTGGGATTCACACCCAGGCAGTCTAGCTCAAGACCCTCTGCTGTTAATGGATTCTTTCCTCTACTCTCTGGCACCTTTAATGATTTTGGAAAGATACTCACAGAAGTCTATCTGTGAAAAGAACATACAGCATGATCTTGTTCTCTTTTGTGTGTGTGTGTGTGTGTGTGTGTGTGTGTGTGTGTGTAAAACAAGTCGACATATAGATACCAAAGTGTCGGTAGTGGTGGCTTCCAAGTTGTGGGGTTGTGGGTGAGACTACTTTTCTTCTTGTGCTTCCTGGAGCACCCCATGTTACATGCTAAGAAAGTACTGTTTTCATCATTAGACAATTTTAT
The DNA here is from genome assembly GCA_007922815.1 of Macrotus californicus. Taxonomy (NCBI): domain Eukaryota; kingdom Metazoa; phylum Chordata; class Mammalia; order Chiroptera; family Phyllostomidae; genus Macrotus; species Macrotus californicus. The sequence goes on from VMDR010001776.1 coordinate 30,582, forward strand.
GAGAAAGTCTGCTCGTAGTGGTGAAATGGGTAAAGCAGTGTTCAGGGCACGGTACCATAGCTGCAGTATGAGCTTTCCCTTGGGCTGGATCGGGTAGCTGGGCACTAGCAGAGGGGGCCAGTCAGACGCAGCAGTTGTGATAGACGTGGAACAGACTTTGGAAATCACCCCCTTTGGCAGAGGACCATGGCTCTGTACAGAACCCCAGGCCAGGGCTCTTTCCTCTGTGCTTCGGGGTTTGTGGTGACAGTGGCATCTGGGGAGAAATGCCCAGTTGGCAGCGAGGGTTCCAGGACCAGAGACAGAAGGGCTCCAGGATGTCCATGAGTTGGCAGCTTCTGGGGATGAGGGAGGGAGAGGCACTGGGGAAGGGTTCTGAGGGTCCCAGTTAGAAGGCCACCTCCTGGTCCCTGCTGCATGCAGAAGGGTCCCCAGCAGAGAGAAGTTCTGTTGTCATGGGAGATGGGGAGGGTGTGGGAGCAGAAGGAGCCCTAGTTCCTGGGTTTAGGGAGGAAGGAGACCAACCAAGACTGTTGTTTCCAGCTCTGATCATCTAGTTCTGCTCTGTGACCCTCGGAGCTTCTACCTTATGAAATTCTGAATGCGATCTTGTTTCTTTCTTTGACCAGAGACCACCTGGGAGCGCCCCAGCAGTTCTCCTGGGATCCCAGCCAGCCCTGGCACTCATAGGAGCTCTCTGCCTCCAACAGGTACTGTTCAACTACCCCTTTGGGGCAGCTGGGAGGGGCCGCACATCCACCTTCACTGGAAGGGTCAAGACTGTGGATCCTGGGGTCTGAAACCTGGCTGGTGGATCTTATGAACCCAACCCAGGAGGAGCCTGGAGGGATAGGAGGCCCCATAAGCCATTGCCCCTCCCGGTAGTATTGCCCTGGTAGTGCCGGCAGCAACCTGGTAGTTCACCCTCACTCCCACTCAGGTACTTAGGGAGAGGAGTCTGCTGGGTGAGGTGAGACATCAGAACTCTAACTTGTCCACCAGTGCAGGGACCTGAAGCAGGGACAAAACTGTTCCACATAGTTCCCAAAGGCTTCAAGGAGTAGAAATTAAAAGGAGGCAAATTTTTCTAGGGCAGCTTTCAAGCAGTACATTCTGGAAAGGAAATGGGATTCCTTGTGAGGATATGAGCCCGTCAGAAGAGGTGTCATGGGGATGGGGTCAAGATAGGTATTCCTGTAATAGGTGGGATGCCTGTTACTCTTAGGAGACACTGGGTTCTGAGATCCCAGGAGACCGGTTGTAAGTCACACCAGTGCAGAAAACAGCTTCTGACTTCTTGTGGTTTATGCCTTGTTTTAAATGTCACCTCCTCCAAGAAGCCTTCCCTGACCACTCGATTCAGCTCCCTCACCTAATGACTGGATCCCAGCAGCGTGCTATTTCATTGACCTCAGAGAGTCATTCTCCACGGTAGACTATATGCTTCCTGAGAGTGGGGATTTGGCCTCTACTTTTCCTTTATGGAATCCTTTATGGAATCCTCAGTCCCCAGACAGAGCCTGGCCTCAATGGTGAGTAAATTCACAGATGTCTCCACAGTCACGTGGTTTTTAATCCCATTTGTTGGTTTTCCACTTTAGGTGTCAACCAGGGTGACTGTGGGTGTACATCGGAATTTAAATGTTGGTAACTTTGAACATGTGCAGATGGTTGTAGCTGGGTAGAGGGGAGAGGCATGGGGGGGTGGGCAGAAGCAGCGATGACATCCTCAGCTCACGGTGGCAGGGGTGAGGGTCAGAGGAGAGCTGAGAGCCTCCTTAAACTTCATGGAATGTGAAGTCATCAGAGAGTTAATAGTGTACCTAACACATCTTGGGTTATCAAAGGAAGAGCTAAAATAATAAAAATAAATCCAACTAACTAGAATCTGAAATTCTGGATCAGGGGAAGGGAGGGTAGACACAGCAAGAGTGGACCAGACCCCCACCTACAGGCAGGAGTCTTTGGACCAGGGGCCCCCAACCCCTGGGCCACAGACTGGTATCTGTCAGTGATCTGATAGGTACCAGGCTGCACAGCAGGAGGTGAGCTGTGGGCCAGTGAGCAAGCGAAGTTTCATCTGTATTTATAGCCACTCCCCATCACTCACATCACCGTCTGAGCTCTGCCCCCTGTCAGCTCAGGGAGGCACTAGATTCTCATGGGGGCACAGACCCTACTGTGATCTGCATATACAAAGGATCTAGGTTGTATGCTCCTTATGAAGATCTAATGCCTGATGGTCTCAGGAGGAGCTGAGACGGTGATGCTAGTGCTGGGGAGAGGCTGCAAATACAGATTATCATGAGCAGAGAGGTCTGACTGCACAGAGGCCATGATAAGTCAATTGCTTGCAGACTCATAGCAAAACCCTGTCAGTGAGTGGCAAGTGACAGTGAAGCTGCATCTGGTGGCAGGCTATAAAGCCACCCCCGCCCCTGGTCTGTGGAAAAATTGTCTTCCACAAAACCAGTCCCTAGAGCCAAAAAGGCCAGGTGCCACTGTTTTAGACATTCTCTACCACCGATGCATGAAGAAATCAAAGTGTGATCTAAGGACGTATACGAAGGTCACCAGAGCAGAACTCAGAACTGAATTGAGAAACAGACCAACCTCTGGAGGATCAGCTGAGTCACAGAACGGGGGATGGGTGGGGGTTCCCATGGAAAGTTCAGCTAGGCTTTTCACTTTTTAAAATGGATATGTATATTTGGTTTTTTAACTTAAAGCAGATTTTTTTAAAAAAAGGAATTACCTGGTAGGGAAGGGAAATGGGGCATTTACTCCAGATTCCCTAGGCACCAGGTGAGTGCTGCATTAGCAGTGATCAGATCGAGTCCCCAGAAACAGGCCGATCCTGTCTTTCTCCCTGTTTGACAACAGGCAGTCCCGGGCACACTGCCTTCTATTTTGTTATGTGTGTGTCTGTGTTTTAATAAGAGAATGCCAGTGTGAGTGATGTGAGGTGTGGCCCTCTGTCCTGGCTGGCTCCAGGCCAGCCAGACACAAGAAAGAAACCCAGCTGTCTCTTCCAGCCAGAGTGGTCCCCGGAGCAGGACAGGATGGGGACACGGGCAGAGGAGACTTGGGCGTGGAGCAGTGACGGGTGTGAACTGCCACAGCCTGCTGTGCTGGCGGGGCTGGTCAGGGAGCACATCCTCTGTGTGGCAGCGACCACCTCTCTAAAGTCCGTTCTCCCCAGGCAGCATCCTGTCCCTTTCCCACCGTTTGTGGCTTATGTTCCCTAGAAGGAGGGCTGGGAGGCACTGCCTCAGACCGCTGGGCCCTGCCTTCACCCAACAAGCACTCAGGACCCTGTCTGCCCAGCACTGAGCTGGGTGCTGGGGCTTGAAGTGCAGCCGTAAAGGTGGGGAGGTGGGTGGAGAGGGTCAGGGATGGGAACTGGCGCCGTGGCCATGGTGTTGGAGTGCGAGGACTCAGACTTGCCCTCCTCTGCTCCTGCCTGGCTGGGGGTGGGGGGGGAGCAGAGGGGGGCACTCAGTCTGACAGGTTCTCTGCCAGAAAGGGCTTTGCAGTCGAATGCAGCCCGAAGCCTGCTTTGCTCCCCTTTGGAGGTTCACCATGCACGTCAGCATTCTGAAGGCTCAGAGAAGACTTGAAAGGGGACACCTGTCTAACTTGGTGCCTCCGTCCCTTTGTTAGTTTGCAGTATACATACAGGGGTCCCCCCACCATACCCGTGAAAGATATATGTTCCAAGACCCCTAGTGAATGCCTGAAATCGCACATAGTACCAAATCCTGTAGATGCGATGATAGTTTAATTTGTAAATTACGCACAGTCAGAGATTAACAACAAAACCTAAAAATAACATAGGACGATTATAACAATATGCTGTTATAAAAGTTACATGAATGTGACATCATTAAGGAGAATAAGGGCTCCTTGAACACCAGCACTGCGATGCCTCCGCAGTGATCTGACCACTGAGAGGACTCCTAAGTGACTAAGGGGCAGCGCGCCTGCACTGCGTGGAGCCACTGGACAGAGGGAGGGGCCACGGGGCAGGACGGGCACTAGCTCCTCATGATACTCAGAAAGCCAAGGAATTTAAAACAACGAATTGCTTCTTTCTGGAATTTTCCATTTAATGTTTTTGGATTGCGGTTGACCACGGGTAACTGAAACCATGGAAATGAAACCGCGATAAGGGGGACTCCTGTACGTGCCTGTTAAGCTTCTCTAGTGCAGTGGGTCTCAACTCTGGGGGAATTTGGCCTACCAGGGGACATTTGACAATATCTGTCATCTCTGGTAGTCACCATTCAGGGGAAGTGCTGCAGGCATCCAGCAGGTCGAGGCCAGGGATGCCGCTAACGTCCCGCAGCGCCGAGGGCAGCACAGCCCCCGCGCCCTCCGCAAGGCATCATCCAGCCCCAGTGTCCGCAGTGCCAGGGTGGAGAAGCCGTGTTCTAGGGCGACTCAGGACACCGGGTCAGCACCACTCAAGGGTCACTGGGCGACAGACCATGGCCCCTGGAAATGAGGAGCGGCACAGAACATCCAGAACGCTCGTTCTCTAGTTCCGAGACCCACCTTTCGTTTTAACCCCCACATTTGAATGCAGGGGTGGGCAAAAGTAGGTTTACAGTTGTGAGCACGTGAAACAGAGTTTATTCTTGTATTATTATTTATTACTTATTGTATTATTTTCCATGTGAACACCTGTAAACCTACTTTCGCCCCACCCCTGTATTTTGGAAGTCAGGTGCACCCTGCAGTCTGTGGTGGATCCCCGTTTAATTCAAAGCGTCTTTTTTTTTTTCTTTCTCTGTGTGCTTAAAATTAGGCCGCGTCTCCGTCAGTGCTGTCTTAGATTTGCGAAGTTACAACTTGTTAGACCGGGGCCCCAGGTACTGCCCCTGTCCTCGCCAGGCTTCCCTCTTCCAGCTCACAGACAGAGAGCCCGGAGGAAGGTCTCTCCGCTCTCCTCCGCAGGGCACAAACACACCAGCTCTCCATCCACTCTCTGGGATGGAAGAGAAGCGGACCCGCCGGGATCCAGATGTTTTGACATCTTCCCTAGTTGCTTTTAACCTAAACATCGTAATAAGAATAAAGTAATGGCCGTGTTGGTTTTCTCTCTACGGGAGAGCACTGGGTTTTTTGCGGCCATTCCCTCCTCATTCCGTTTCACAAGCACCTTCAGGAGATTGAATTTCATTGTGGGGAGAGAAAGAGTCTCCATGAGAACAGGGAGTTGCTTACAAAGGGAGCTGTCCCATCCTCATGGTCCTGAGGTCGCTCACCCCTCTCCTGGAGGCCACTCAGGGCCCTGGATCCCAGCCTCTTTTGTTTGCCTTGTGCTTCCCAAGCAGCAGTGATAGCATTTCAAGCCGTTTCATTAAAAAAAATGTGCCAGGTGCTGTTCTCTGTCCTGGGGAGGTAGCCACAGACAAGCCAGACCTGTGTGGTCCCCACTTCCAGGAACTTCCATCTAGTAGGAGCGTTGGACAAACAAGCACATATGAAATACATCAGGTTTTCTTATATTTCCAATGTGAGGAATGAGAACAGGGCTGGGGGCCTGCAGAGTCGGAGAAGGTGCCAGGGAGGAAGGGAGAGTGCAGGGGAAGCTTTGAAGACTATGAGATGAGTAAGTGTGCCAGGTGGTGAAATGTGCTGGGCCAGGGACAACTAGTGCAGAGGCCCCGGGGCAGGCATGATCTTGGCATGTTTAAGAACAGAAAGCAGGCGACAGAGGAAGGTGTTGGGATTTCATTCTGAATGTGGGTCAGTGTGACAGTAAAAGCAAAATTCAGCAGAGATGTCTTGCCTTCATGAGAAGCTGTCTCCCTGAAGCAGCCAGGCAGCCTGGGGCTCCATCAGGACTGCTCTTGGATGGGGGTTGGGATACTTACCTGCAAGGTAGTTTGGGAGGGGGTGAGGGCAATGTGGAAGACTCAACCACATTTATTGACCATGGATATCCAATAGGGTCACTCCTGAAGAACTTGGAAGATCAGGGCAGGAAGAATGTCAGTGAGAACCACAAGTGTTAGCCCAGCCAAGCTGAGGCAGCCTCCCCTTCCTGGACTTGGTGTCGTGGGTTTTTGGGGGGATGGTGAAGAAGGCTGTGGGGCAGTTGTACTTTTGAGTTGTAGCTTCATGAGCTTCTGAAGAGGGCCACCTACAGGCAGAGTGTGGGAAGCACATCCATCCCAGGTTGCTGACAGGGAAGAGAGGGCTGAGAACTTGCCCAGGACTCCCGCAAATTGGATTCCACTCTCTGAATGGGGCATGCTCGTAGGGTCCACGCTGGGCTGCTGGGCCGGGGACGTTCCCTCTGGCATCCGTTGTCACTGGAGCTGTGGGAGCTGTGTGTTTTCATTAGTCTTGGCTGGAGACAGTGTTAATGCCGGCCCTTTTGGGTGAAGTCCACATAAGTACCATTTAAACCCAAACAAAATACCTAAGGCGCTATTAGATAACCACTGCAAATGTTAAAAGTCATCTTTGGGCTGGTTGAGTATGCAGTGTAGACGTGCTGGTTGTAGAGGGAGAAATAGTAGCAGGCAGAGGGAAAGAAAATGTGAGTGAAAATGAGGTTCTGGGCATTTCCCGTGTGAGTCACTGGGAGCAAGGATGGCTGTGTGGAGCAGTGTGTCCAGCAGAACTGCCTGTGGTGACGGGAATGTTCTGCATCCGTACTGTACGAAGTGGCAGCCACCAGGCCAGGTGGCTGGTGGGTACTGGAAACATGACCAGTGTTCCTGAGGAACTGCGTTTTTAATTTAGTCTAACTGAACACCTTTTTTATTTGGGAATGATTTTAGATTTACAGAAACATTGTGAAGACAGTACAGGGAATTCTTGTCTACCCTTTACTCAGTTTCCCCTAACGCTACCATCTTATGTGACCGTGGTGCATTTGTCAAAACTAAGAAAGGAGCACTGTGCATTCCTGTTAATGAAACTAGATTTTACGTGGTCTCACCCATTTTTCCAGGATCATTCTTTTTCTTTTCTAGGATCTAATCCTAGATACCATGTTGCATTTAGTTTTTATTTAATTGTTTTATCCTCACCCAAGGATATGTTTATTGATTTTAGGAAGAAGGGAAGGGAGGGAGAGAGAGAGAGAACAAGAGAGAGAGACATCAGTTGCCTCCTGCATGCACCCTACTGGGGATCGATCGAGCCTGACTGGGAATTAAACCCATGACTGTTTGGTGTATGGGACAATGCTCTAACCAACTGGACCACCAAGCCATGGTTTAATTAATTTTTTAGAATTTAAGTAACCACCTGTGACTAGCAGCTACCTCTTCAGTCTGGGCAGGTGTAGAGAGTGAATTCTTTTCTGAGCTTCTGGGCCAGGGATGTGCATTGAACTTGTATGTGTGCGTGTGTGTGTTTAAGATGGAGGAAATCCTTTATTGCATCTCCCTCGGGAGGAGGGGGTCCTCAGAAAACCTGGGTTCAGGTTCTGACTTTGCCCAGTCTTGGCGCTTGAGCACACTGAGGGTGGATCATCCTCAGGTCAGCAGCCTGCCTCCTGCAATGCCAGAGAAGCCAGATCAAAGGGAACCAGGGAGAGCCTGCCGTTGAGCCTGTGGAGCCAGCAGGAATGTGTACAGACAGACAGTGCCCTCTCCTGAGCAGAGGTCTCCTGACCTCTGGGGAAGGGTGTCCAAAACCAGGACTGCACCGATGCCACACCTTCTTCTCCAGATCAGGAAGCCCCAAACACCTGTCCTCTCCCACACAGGAGCAAAGTGGGGCCCCCACTCCAGAATCAGCAAGCTGCCAGGCCCTCAGGCCCATCCCACTGCTGGCTTCTGGGATGGCCATGGCTTCCCCTGTTGGAAGGGGTTGCATGTTCCTTTAGAAACCGTGTTCCCATCTCCAAGGCCCAGGGGACCTCACAAAGGCCAGTTTCATCTTTGAGGGCCTGGGGAAAAGCCCCAGGTTTTAACCACTCACAACCACAGGTAGAAATAAATGTATGTGAGTTCTGTTGTGGAAAATGCAGTTTACATCTTAGACAACCAGGGAAGACAGTGGAGACCCGGTGGCCAGACAGAAATTTCCAGACCAGAAGGCTATAAATGAAAACTGCTCCTCTAAACGGGCCGGGCTGGACACTGCACGCGCCTGAGAAGGTGAACATGGTGTGAGAAGAATGACTTCCAAGCCTTGCCGGCTGCGGTGGTGGCTGTGGGGGATGCAGGACAGTGCCCGTGGGGATGTGAGCACACAGCTGGCCACTGTTTGCTTGACTTCAAAACCTGCTTTCCAACAGCTGGTGTCGCGATTCCCAAAGTGGGTGCCGTGGTATTCTGGGTATTCTGTTCAAAACAGAGCCTGTGTCCCTCTAAGTGCAGGGCTAGTGCCAATGGTGGCCTCGTTGGAGATTCACAGAGGACACCCGCATGTTTTAAAAGGCCTTCTGTAAACAAACCAGTTTAAATCTGAGTAATGGGGGCATTTGTCCCACACTCTTTGGACCCTTTTCCTTCACTGCTTATCGTCGTAATAAACAACCCACAGAATCGGGGTTGCGTGTCACCACAGGGAAACGGTCTATCCCACCCTGTTGAACATCATGGGAGGGAGGGTAGCCAGAGAGAGATTTCAGGAACAAGGCCTCTGGGTGCCCTGGGGTCATAACCTTGGGAAAGAAGTTCCTGTGTTTATTCCAGAGAGAAGGGAGAGTCAGCCAGACCTAAAAGGAGGCAAGAGAGGGATGTCCAGGGATGATTTTCTTGCTTGGAAAAGCACATCTACTGTTTGGGTGTCTTTAAGGAGCAGGAACCTGGACAGAGGGCCTAGAGGGTGGGGCTGGACAGTGCTGGTCCTTGGGACAGTGAATTCTGGGCAGCAGAAGTCGCTGGCCCCTCTCTCTTGCTTTGCGTGTCTCTTAACGAGTCCTGCACTTCTTTTTCGCTTTTAACCACTTCCCTCTTCTTCCACCCCTGAAGACCTCCCTCTTCTCCCTTCTCCCCAAACATCTGCCCTTCCTCTCATCATGCATCACCAGGCTCTCTCGGTCCTTCTGTGGACCTGCCCACAAAGAGGAATCGGACGTGTGCCTGTGTGTGCTTACATTTGTCTCTGAAGTTACTGAAGTCACCAGACAGAACTTCTTGTTCCCTTTTCTTATCTTAAAAATAGCTAACTTGGCATTTTACGTTTTTTCTTGTATCCCAACCTCAATTATATTCCTTATGGTTACGAGTGATCTTTGATCAATTTTATTTCACGCGCCCCACCCCCCGCCCTCACCCCGAAGCTGGAGGCCTCCAAAACACCCACTCTGGCCTCATTAGTTTCGTCTCGTGGTAACCCTTGATAAGCTGGGAGCCTGCAGGACTGGGCATGCCAATTAGGAGGGCATGTGAGTGAGCCCTGACTGTCCCGGTCCCCACTGATCACTTTTCTGAATGTGCCTGCGACTGAGTGAAATGCAGCGAGACAGGGCGTCAGAGGGGAGCTGCTGTGTGGGGAGAAATGGTTGAATGGAAAATTATTTTTTCTTTCCCAGTAATTGTTTTGACATGAGCAGTAATTAGGCGACAGCTGACAGCCCAGAGCCGAAGCGAGAACAAGAGCGTGGATTAGGGGCAGAATGCCCTGTGCTAGACAGCCCCCGGCTGCTGCCACTGCGGGCCGGCAGCCTGGGGACGCTGGTGCAGGAGGAAGGGAGCAGCGGGCCGAGGGTGCACCTGAGTGCTGTGGAAGGCACACGGAGAGGTCAGCAGGGCGGAGTGGGGGACAGCCTTGGTTTCCCAGATCCCACCCCATCAGAGGTAGTGACTGATTCCCAAACGAGGCCTGCTCAGGTAAGAGCGTCTTACCTGATGCTCCGTGTGTTGTTGTTGTGGTCACACCGAGTGGCAGCTCTGTGTTTGTTGTCATGGACAGATTTTAGGATCGGCATAGTGCGGGCACTGTGTGATGAACGGGGAACTTACCGCCTCTCTCTGCTGCGGAGCCAGCTGTGCCCAGGAGTTTCCGTGTTGAGAGCTTGCACGTGTTTGCCCATCCGACCGTCTGGATCCAGGGCCTTTCGGAGGCAGGGCATTTTCCAAAGGTCTTACTCATTTTGGTGTTTCCTAGTGTCCTTTAAAACCATTTCTGATTATTTGAACCTTATGGAAGGTTTCGTATTTATTAGCATAGAATGTAAATCATATGCTCCTGCACTAAAACAATCTCTACTGGGTTGGTTATGCTTATGTTTCCTTTCTAATTCCCGACTTGAGCATTTGTGTTCTTTCACTGCCAGATTACACAGGCTGATCCGCCTTTTGTGTCATTGTGAGCAGTCTGCACCCTATCCCCCGCCAACCAAACCACAGAGGACCAGCCCGGGCAGTCACTGTCACCCTGTCTCCTAGTCAGGATTCCTAGTGCCGTTCTATAGTTCTTTCTCATGTTTTCCTTCGCTTTGTTTCGTTGGCTTTTGAATTTTTTCTAAGTATTAAAATCAAACGTTTAGTTCATTTATTTTTATTTGTCCTTGGCTTTGGTAATGAAATAATTAAGGCTATACATTTCCCCCCAAATATAATTTAGGCTTTGTCCCATTGGCTTTTGCTATGTTCTTTCTTATTATCTTGTAAATATAGTGTAATTATTGTTTTAAATTTCTCTTTGACCTGAGACTATTTGACAGGGCATTTTCTTAAATTTCTAAGCATTAGGGAGTTGGGGGAATGGGGACTTGTGTATTTGTTCATTATTAATATCTACTTTTATTACTTTCTGCTCAAAGAACGTGGTTTGTGTTCTTTATGCCCTTTGCAATTTATTGATACTTTATTTGTAGCTTAAATATGCCCACCTTTTTCCTCCTAATGTTCTGTGGCTTCTTGACAAAAGATGTTATCTTTGTTTGCAGGGTATCGTGTTTCATACATCTAATTCAATCAGCTCTTTAAATTAAATCACCGAGATTTTCCACATCCTCACTTCTGTCTTCTAATCAGCCAGTCTGACAGCAGGCAGTGCCTGAAGCTTTCCCACTGTTCCCTTTAGGTTTTTCCAGCCATGATGTTCTTTCCATTTCGTGCTATGCTGCTTGATAGGAACATTTCTCGAATGTAATGCTTTCCGTTGAGGTTGTATTTAATGTCAGTCTAATGTCCTTGGTGCCATAGCTTATGCCAATGTGAGTTGATCGTCCTTCTTACCCAACCTCCCCCCCACCCCCCCCCACCGCCCGCACTGGGCATGGCATTCTCTGAAGCTCTTAGAATCCTGGTCCCCTCTTTCCCGGGGGGATTCCTGGGTAGTGTCAGCATTTAACCAGCTGCCTGAGGGGCAAGTTAAACCAGGACTGTGGCTGCTCACATGGGGTTGATTTATTTCTTGTTGCTTCCCAAGCCACTGCCCTCGGGGCCAACCCTGTGCTCACCCCTTCGGAGTGTGGGACCGACCTCGGAGGTCAGGGAGCAGCCCAGCTGCCTGCAGGGGTCTGCTGAGTGTGGCTCTGTCTGTAGGTGGCCCTGGAGCGTTCACTGCAGCAGTGGAGTTGGGGGCGCCCCCTCCATGGGTAGCCTTCATTACCCCATTGCCTGCCTCCCGCCTGGCCACTCCAGATGAGTAGGGTTGCTGACCTCTAGTTGTTCTCCCCTCTGCTCCCTGCCACACGGTGGAGCTCTCTGTGCACAGCTGCCATCTGGAAACCGGTTTGTTCGTCTCTCGCTGGTCCAACCTGCACAGTACCTGCGTTGTGGCCCTTCCTCCAGCAGGCTTTCTTGGTCTCCAGTGATCGTGCAGTCCTGGGGTTTAAGGCAACTAGATTCAGGAACAAGGCAGTAAACCTCCCTCTCCCCGCCCCCCACCCTTTTTCAGGAAGTGCTTTAGAATTTACAGATCCATTTTGCAAGTACTGTCTCATTTGATTTTCATCCCAACAAAGTAGGTTTGGCGACGGGTAGACTTATGCCCGTTTTACGGATAGGAAGCGGAGGCTCACTGAGGAGGAGCCACTCCTGAGCTTGCTGCGGTACCCGAGAGCAGCACCACCCTTGGGAACTGGGAATGCAGGGCCATGCTGCGTGTCCGTGACATCGGGGCAGGCAGGGGCGGCGGCAGCTGCAGGTCCGCTGTGCCGCCGGCCACTCTGTTAGCTCACACTGGGAGCATGAGTGAATGTCACAGGGGCAGAATCTTAGAGCCTTGAATTTTTTTCCTTCCTTAACCTGAGGAAAACCAGCTCAAGAAGGATGTCCTGTTATCACCCAGCTATTAATTGGCAAAGCCAGTTGTCATGGAAACCAGTAAACAGAGTCCTCTTTCCGTTGTGGCCATATCACACAGGGCAGAGAGGGTGCAGAGGGCCTCAGAGAGAGGTTTGTCAGGGGGAGTTACAGCAAGGGGCTGGCGAGGCCTCCTGATTCCAGAGAGAGAGACTGGACCCTTGATTTGTACCAGTGACCACAACTGATGTGACATTTTTGGTGATGGCCATTGGCTTATCATGGCCTCTCCTCTTTTAAGCACATTCCTTTTCTTCTCTGGTTCACAAGGAAACTAGGTCCCCCAAGAGGTCAGTAATTGGGTGATGGAGATTAGAGAGATGCTGTCAGTGTCTGAATGCTGGTGAGAGGCTGGGAGGTGGTCCAGCCACCAAGGCCTCTCAGCACCAGGCGCATGGCGGGGGCAGGTGCTGCGCTGCAGAAAGCCAGAAGCACCCGTCTGTGGCCAGCACAGTGTCTCAGCAGTGTTTCTGTCCCCACAGTGAATGGATACCACGCATCGGGGACTCCAGCACACCCTCCTGAGACTGCCCACATGAGTGTCCGCAAATCCACCGGCGATCCCCAGGTAAGAGGTCCTGTTATAGGAGGTAGGGGTGGGCGTCGATGCAGGATTGGGGAGGTGTCGTTAAAATGGGTACATGGTGGGGGTGAAGCTGGCTATAGACAGCCTACTTCTGCCCTAAGTGGTTGGTCCCTCTGGGTCATTCCAGTGCACCATGGTTGGGGGAGAGTGGGCAGTTGTGGTTTGCTCAGTTTCCTCTAGACGTTGGGGGTGGTGTGGAGTGGGGGAGGGTGATGGGGCTGAAGATGGTGTAGGGCCAGGGTCCCTCCTGCTGTCCGGATTCCTGGTACATAGAGTCTCAGTTTTCCATGACTTTGAGAACGTGGACAAGGCCTGGTCATGTTCCTTTTCCGCACGTTCCCTTCCTGACCCAGAACAGAGTCTTGTAAAACGTTTGATCACAGTCAATGACCCAGCATGGAGATGGCAAGGGGCTGGAAAGAAGTGGGAGTGTGTTCGAAGATTCCCAAACTGCTTTTGTTTGTACATCGTCTCGGTGGGCACTTGTACAGACACACGAGGTAGGTGGCAGTACCGTTCCCATGTCACAGATGAGGTCACCAAGACCCAGACTGGCTAAGTGACTCGTGCAGGTTGACATGATCACTAGGCAGCCAGACTGGACCCTGATGCCGAGCCCCGGGGCTCTCAGGTGCGGTAAGCTGTGTCCAGAGGACTGAGGCCTGGTCTGACTTAGTCTGTGCGTGAGTTACCCATAAGATGTTCTCAGGGAAGCTTCCAAACCCCATCGTCCCTTTCTGGGAATTAAAATGCCAGGCCCCAGGGTGATGGTGGTGATGGTGATGATGGTGGTGACGATGATGATGATGACGACAATGACAACGACAGCGACAACTGCTTGTTAGCAACAACAAGTACATGCCAGTCACTGAAGGGAACACCGTGGGGTCTGATACTACGGCCCGCCGAGAGGGAGTGCTTAACCTTAACGCAGGCAAGAACACTCGTCTTCAGAAACATAGTTACGTTGTTGTCTAGGACGCTCAGCGCTGGGCTCAGGGTCAATTCCATCAAAACTCTGGGAAAGAACTTGGACATTCATGTGGGCCAAGGCTTCTTGGACTCAAGACTCACCCAGGCCTCTTGTTAGAATGCAGATTCTGGTTCAGGAGGCCTAGAAAGGGGCCCAAGGTTCTGCGTTTCCAGCCAGTGCCCAGATGATGCTGCCGACCAGGGGGTGCACCTTGGGCAGCAAGGATCTAGGCGCAGTCGATGGTGCACACTCGTGTATGTATGTCCCCTTCTGTCCCCTGCTCATGGCTCACGTCAGGGCGCTGGCCATCTGTTTGAAATGAAACTCGTTTACCGCCTGACTGAGGAATGTCTTCTGAGGAGACATCAGCCTGATTCTGCTGTGGTTTGCCAGCAACGGGAAAGGCAGGGCTGCCCTGGGCATCATCAGGAAGAAACTGGAAACAACCCGCCCGTCAGCCTTCCTGTCTTCCCCAGCAGAGCGCGGCTCGCCCGCCCCAGAGCACTATGAAGGTGCTGCTCAGCCACTTGAAACAAAACGCATGCATGTGGTTCTGCCTTCTTGGAAGCCAGTGGACGGCGTGTGCCTTAAGCCCTCGACCCAGGAATCTCCCTTCCAGCATCTGCTCCTGGGATGTGCCCAGGGATTCTGGTTTAGGTGTGAAGCGGTTCACCCATGCAACATTCGCAGCTCTGGACCCAGCCTGACTGTCCAGCCGCAGGGGATGCGGACGACGGCCTGTGGCACCAGGCATCCCGCCAGCCAGTGACATCATGCAGCCGTTAAAAAGTTAATAATTTAGGGAAATGCTGGGGACATAACGCTGAGCGGGAAAAGCAGGACACAGACTGCACACGTAGTCAGGCTCGTCTGGGGCAGGAAATCTCCATGTGGCCGGACGAAAAATAAACCAGGCATTGAGGGTGGCCCAGTCTGCCTCCGAGACTGGGATTCTCCTCGGGACATTCGGCAGTGTGGGGGGACATTTTGGCTGTCACAGGTGGGGTGAGGGTACTACTGGCCCGTGGTTAGTAGGAGTCAGCGATGTTACCGACGGCCCTGCAGTGCACAGGACGGCCCTGCCACCCGAGAATTGCCCAGTTTGGAAAGATGGGTGGTGCTGAGGTTCAGAAACCTGGGTCTCAGTCATTTTTATTTGCTTTATACTTTCCTTTATTTTTCAAATTTCCTGAAATGAACACATTTTACTTTTATAGAAGGCAGATAGAATGAGCATTATTAAGAAAAAAGAAGAATTTAGAGCGAGGTACTGGTAATTAGGGATGTGGCGAGGGTCAGCTCTGGGGACCCAGGCCTGGGCAGGCCATGACTGAGCAGGAACAGTGGAGTTTGGGGATGGTAATGTTGACGATTGTGTCCTCAAAGTAACAAGAACAAATAATGCAGTACGTGCAGAGAGCAAATATGCATCTGGGCACAGGCTCGCAGGACTATTGCGTAAGGTAGGACGGTGTCCTCTCAGGCTGTGTAGGGGTCTGTGCGCCTGCGGAGTGGGCTGTCCACAAAGGCGCTAGAGGCCCGTCGTGGGAATAGGAGAAGCAGCTTTGGCGTTTACAGAAAACACTACCAACAGATCACCCCAAAGGATACACAGCGCTCTTCCACCTGCATGGTATTTACTCACACGATCCCAGACTGTCTGTTACAATTAATAATCTTTATGACTTAATATTTGAAGAGTGAATGGAGGAGCAAATGAACACATGGCTATTTGCAGTGCAGTGTGGGGGCGGACAAAGTAGCTTGTTCAAACCCACTTTGTGTTTTTTTCCTGCTATTCGGTAGCTGCCTCTCTGAACAAACTCACCAGGAACATTAGAATGTCAGGGGTGGCAGGGGTAGGGAGTGTACCTAATCTTTATGGAAACCCAGAGTGTGTCCCCACTCCGCTCTGTCCTAGACAGGACTGATGGCTGGGTGTCCAGCCGCCCCAGGATGCCTGCCCTTCCTTCTCCCAGCCCTGGGAGACCCTCACGACCTGCACAGGTAGTGGTGATCTGGCGCCACCCAGTGGAAGGTTTCAAGTCTGCAGCCCTGGGCAGGCTGCCTGGGTACTAGATAAATGGGGCCCACCTGGTTGGAGAGGCAGTGGACTCAAAGGCTGATAGTCTTGCTGACCTTTGTAGAAACACATCCTAGCCTGTCCCCTGCCTGACTGGCTACCCGGGTGGGTAGGGGGCAGGCCGGAGTGGTGGGGATGTTCTCAGATCCCTTAGCAAGTGTGAAGAAGACAAGGGACCTGCCCACCAGTGCCAGGCCCTTTTGTGATCCACCTTTCCATTGTTCTGGCTTCCCTTGAACTTCCCCCCAAGAAGACACAGGAGAGGGGAAGGGGAATGGGACTAAGGGCTTGGAAACTTGAGGGACCCATGGAGAGTAGAATTGGAGGCAGAGGAGGAGGTGAAATACTGAGCGCTCATCTACTTTATCCTTCCCTGTCCCGCCCCCTTGAGTAACACGCAGTCTTGAGCGTGTCTGTCTTCGCCAGGCGCTGAGTCACCGACAGATGCAGCCTCTGCCCTGGCGGGGGCTCATAGCTGGTGCTGAGAAAGGCAGGAGATAAATGGTCGTTTCCTGTCAGCAGTGGTAAGAGTTGGGGCAGGGTGTGCTACAAGGCCCCGGGGGTGATGGACTGGTGGTGAGCAGAAGTGGGGATGTCAGGGAAGACTCCTTTAGGAAAGATACTTAAGCTAAGACTGGAAAGGAGCAAGGGCTCAGGTTGGCAAACAGGGAAGCACATTGCAGGTGAAGGGAACAGCACATGCGGGTACCTGGAGGCAGGAAGGACAGCCATGCTTTCAGAGGGCACACAGAGCCCAGGTCGGGCTGTGGTTCACTCACTCAGCAGGGAGGGGAGGGTGGGAGGTGAGCCTGGAAGCACCGCACAGGCCTGCTGCGGGGACTTCAATTTTGTCCGAGTCATTGAGGGGTTTCATACTGCATCCTACCTGCCCCAGGCAAGGAGGCAGGTGGAGAGGACACAGCGTCAGGGCTTGCGGAAGCAGTTGTGAGTGGCCCCCCGACCCCCACCCCTGCTGCAGTCCTCCAGGCTCTGTCTTCAGTTGGCTGTCCCCACCACACAGCAGCAGCCAAGCCGCTCAGGCCAGGGCCAGGCGAGGAAACCAGGCGGGGCGGGGGGGGGGGGGGGGGGGCGATTTTAAAAAGGGAAGGAGAAAACTTTCTAGAATCATTGGCAGAGGAAATTTAAAAAAAAAAAACAAACTTTAATTATGGACATTTGCAAACATTTATAGAAGGGAAGGAATGCTATAATAAAGGACCATGGACCAGTCATTTAACTTCAACAATTATTTAGCCAATCTCGTTTCACGTATATTCCCAGTCCTTCCCCCCACCCCACCCCCACTGGGTCATCTTAAAGCAAATTCCTGACATATCACAGTTTTAGCTGTAAATGTATAACAACACCACCATTAGCACACTGAAGAACATTAATTCAGTAACGTCATCTGATCCATACAGCCCACATTTCAAACTCCCCAGTCCTCAGAAAGGCTGCTCTAACTGCTTTTCTCCTCCATCCAGGGTCCATCCAGGTTTCACTCGTGGATACATTGGTCACTATATCTCTTTAGTTTCTCTCTCTTTTTAAAGCATCTTTACTGAGACACAGTTTACATAGCGTGTAATCACCCATTTTAAGTGTGCGACCCAGGGGTTTTTAGTACGGTCACAAAGATGTGCCGTCTTCATCACAGTCAGTTTCAGAAGATTTTCACCACCCAAAAGTGACTTTCTCTGAGCCTCAGGCGACCACTAATCTACGTGCTGTCCCTATAAGTTTGCCTGTTCTGGATGTTTCACAGAAGCGGCCCCGTACTGTGCGTGTTCTCTGTGTCTGGCGTCTTTCACTTAGTTATTCTAGATTATCACTTTAGTCTCTTTTAGTCTAGACCGTAATTGCTATGCGTATGTTCTTTGTCCTTCTTCATATGGACTTTCTGGGATGGGACTCCCAGTCCGCTGTCTGGCAGAAGGACCTGTGTCCTTGGTCTGACTGTTTTCTTTTGCTCAGACTCCGCCGTTTGGCCGAGAGCACCGCCCGGGCTGGTGAGAAGCTCACTGTGTGTCTGGAGACGCTCTCCGGGTTCCCGCCCTGCAGGGTGGGGCTGAGTTTGAGCTCATGCATCATGTGGTGACCGGATGGCTCCTTCACAGGGGTGCCTTTTTGCTTTTTAATTTCTCAGCAGTTGGTGGGGTGATGGAGTGAAGCGTGTGCCTGTCCTGGTCTTTAACCACCTCTTCACTGAGAGCTTAGAGCATTCTTGACGGTTGATCGTGGCCTGAATCTGTCTGCGTTGACATTGGCATTTGCACATGGTGGCTTTCTAATTCTTTGTCCATTTTCAGTCAGCGTTGTTCTGTAAAGAATGCTGCCCCCCCCACCCTTCTTTTGGAGTTCACCATTTGTAGTCATTTTTTATATTCATGCTCAAATCGCCCTAAATTTGGCTCGTGGGAGCCCCTTTAAGCTGGCTTCTGTGTCCTGTTATTATATCACATCGTTTTCCTTTGGAACACTGTCATATCTTCCAGAACAACGAGATATTCCTGGCCTCCCTGACATGTGGCAGTAGCCATTTCTCAAGGAGCCTGAGCTCCTTCTAGTAGGGAAGAGTACTCACAAACCGACTTCCTGCTCACAGGTGTTCCCCCCGGGACTGAGGTGTCCTTCCTTCTGGGCCTTACAGTGGAGCGCTGCAGGGTGTGTGTGTGTGTGTGTGTGTGTGTGTGTCACATACACATGTATGTGGTGCATGTATATGGCATGTTTGTGTGTTTTCATATATGACATCAGAGCCACAGGCACAGGTCATCAGTAGCAAAGGCAGAGACCACCTCAAAGCACCTGTGACCCTTGCTCAGCTCGGGCTGGACCTGCACAGCTGGTGGGGCAGAGATGGGAGGGCGCCCCCACACTTAGAACACCGTCCCCTCCCCCCATCGCCATTACTTGTACTCCTGTCCTGGCCCAAGTTACAGGGCAGAGGTGGGCCCTGTGTCCAGCCTCATTCCACAGAGCCTTGGACATGGTGGTTCCACAGTCAGTGTTTGTGGGTCATGGAGATCTTTCTTGACCTCTGCAGAGACACCTGGAAGATGAGAGATCATCTCCAAGTGGAGAGATGGCAGGAGACACAGGAAAGAGTTACTCAAGCTGGGCTTCCAATGCCCTCTCTTTACTTGCCTGGTGACCCGGGCCGGTCAGGTGGCTCCTGTAAGCCTCAGGCTCACCATCTGTGAAATAGAGAGGAAGCCACTGAACCTGTTGGTGTTGTGAGGGTTAAACAAGATTAACTACTTCGGGCTGAGCCTGACGCCTCCACGATGCCCCATCCCGCCCAGCGACGCCCCTCCCAGTAAGCAAGCCCTGGGCTGCAGAGCTCCCTCCCATGCCTAGTTGTCCACCTCGCCCTCCTCATTTCCACGAGCAGCCGCAGCTTCGACACAGACGCGGAGGCTGTTGCCCAGGCTGCCAGAGCACTGGCGACCCTTCTGGGGGCGGGGCCAGAGTGGGAGCGCGGTGGGGGCGGGGGTGGGGTAATGTGTCAGCCACAGGGAGACTTCTGCAAATGGCAGGACCGTGGTCCCAGAGATCCCCCTTCTCCCTCCATGCATACTTGACCCTTGAAGAACACGGTGTGGAGGGGGTTTGGGGCGCTGACCCCTGCACAGTCAAAAACCCATGTATAACTTTTGACTCCCCAACAACCTGACTACAGTCCCTCAGTACCCCTGGGGGGTTGGGTCCAGGACCCCCGCGGATACCAAAACCCACATGTGGGCAAGTGCTGTGCGTGAAATGGTGTATATGCAACCTGCACTCTGTTCGTGCGTTCCCAACAGCGGATCAAAAACGCGCACGGTTTGAATTTGAGGATGTGAAACCGGATATGGAGGGCTGACTGTGTATTTATTGAGAAAAAATCCACATGTAGGTGGGCAGTGCAGTTCCGATCCGTGTCGTTCAAGGGTCTTTGCTGGGCCAGCGCCTCTGCATGAGGAACCTTCGAGAGCTCTGCACCTGGCCCTTCCCTTGGGGAGTGGCACCCGGGCTCCCTCCAGGCAGCCTCTGTCTGCCTTCCTCCAGGGCAGCCCGGTCCCGCAAGTGCCCTGGGGCAGAGCTGATAACCTGGGGGTGTCCCGGGCAGGTGTGCTGGACGCACTGATGCTGTAACTACACTGACCGAAGCTGTGATTGATCACCAGCCTGCCATTGCCCCAGATCCTGTTAGGGCTGCGAGAGGGGCTGCCAGAAGTAGGGACGGCAGCCCTTAGACCAGTGTGCCTCCAAGGGAGCTCCCTAGACTTTCTCCCAGAGGTGCTGGCCCACCTCAGCCCTGCTGGATCGGAAGCTCTGGAAAATGTGGCTGGGACTTGGTTTGGGGCAAATTCCTGAGTTAATTCTGATGCACCCCAAAGCTGGAGGACCATTGATAACAAATGGTGAAACTGAGGCCCAAAGAAGTCACAAGTCGTGGCAGGATGTGAAGGCCAGTGAGTTCATGTTCTTGTCTGTGACACGAATGACCTTGAGGTCCTTTCTGTCTAGACCATCTTAGGAATCACTTTTCGTTAGTTGACTTTACTTACCAGCCAAATAGGTCTGGAAAAGAGGGAGGACAGGAGGTGGCCAGAAGCAGGCAGGCAGGCAAGCAGGCAGGCTCCCTGAGCTGCCTGAGTAGCAGATGGGTTCCTGAGGCGGGGTTGACCCGCTGGAGCGGGGCTGCGCTGGCCCGGGGGTGGGGGGCTGTTGGGTCCTCATCACCAGCCCCGGGGCTCACTGGAGAAGCCCTCCATGCATTTTCTGGGACGTTGTAAAATCCTGACAGGCACTTCTTTACATTCCACTAGAGAGAGAATAAGGACTCATATATTGTGCACAGGCAGTGCATTCGGGGTGAGCTTGCTTCCCAGGCCACTGTGCGGCTCAGGACAGCAGCAGACAGCACCCATCACCTGCAGACTCTCTTGAGTCCCTAGTGTGACCGCTAACAGTGCAACAGTGAAGGCTATGCATTGACCCTCCCCTATAGGTTCACAGGCTCCTGTGACCAATGTGGCATTTTCCACTGGCCGTCCTCAATTTTCCATTCCAGAACCATCCTTGGACAGGGGTCAGCTGCTGAGGGCCCATGGGCTCGGATGTACCTGGGACCCTGGTTTTCTCACCAGTGATAGGAAGACACAGAAAGGCAATTTAAAGTCTGATGAAAGCTGGAGCATGGCTTTCCGCTCAGCAACCCCTCCCGACTTTCAGGATAGGAGAGTGGCAAGGAGGGGCCGAGCGCCCCAGTGCGCAGGGTGCACCTATAGGGTTTGAGCTGTCTGACTCGAGGGTTCAGATTAAGATGTCATGTTCTGAATCCTCCGTGCCAGGAGGTGGTGGTCTGCAGTCCACCTTAACTCTCTGCTCCCCAGTGGGTTCTGCAGGTTCAGGCAGCAAGCAGCACACGGAGCCACTTACCAGCAGAGGGCAGCTGAGGGGTTAACTCCCAAATCACAGCCGGAGAAGAGGAGGCCAGCCTGGTTTGGAGCAGTTTCCCCAGAGCCTTCAGCCTGGCACAGGAGCAGTGTGGGGTCTGGGGTGCTCCCTCCTGCCCTGTCCCAGAATATGGTGACTTAGGAGTCAACGGCAGGCTGAACATCCCCAAACTTTCCCAGCACGCAGCTTTGAACCAATCCCACCACCTTCAGGGAGCGCAAAAGGAAAAAGAGTGTCCAATATGGAGAACAGCTTTGATGATGCTTCTTTCTCTCTCCAGAACCTGGGATCCTCATCACCAGGCAAAAAGCACAGCAAGGAGAACACCATCACGGTAAGGAGCTCCCTCAGAGTGCTCACTGGTTGGGCGGCAAACTGGGGCTCTCAGCCACAGCTGGGCTGTTGTCATGACAACGCAGACAGCCTGCTAGTAGAAGTGATGCCCAGCCTGGAATCTGGGAAGTTCCAAAGCTTGGATGTAGCCAAAGTTTCCCCTGGGTCCCCCTTTCTGTCGGTTTCACTGCTCACTTTTCTCTCTGGAGAGCGGGCGGAAGGATGGAGGTTACATGCTGCAGAAGCCATTTCTGTAGGGCGGGCAGGGTGGGATGAAGGGGGTGGACTGAGCTCTGTGCAAGTGACATGGTGCACAAATTACAGCCACAGCAGGGTTGCTATGGTGCGGGGTAACTTCTGGAAGATGTTAAAGTTAGAAAGCAAGAGAACGATCCCTAAGAATAGAGTTCCCGGGAGTTCCTGACAGGAAGCAAATAGCTTCTGCCTGGAGTGGTCACACCGCCTCCCAGGGCTCTTCCAAAGCCCGCTAAGCCCTGACGTGCAGGCTGAGAAGGACCCCCTCACACCCATCGGCCCTGTGCCTGGGGATTGTGGGCGCTGGGCATCCCCTCCAAGTGGGCAGACAGGCGTCCAGGTGCTGGAACAGCCCAGGACTCAGAGACATGAGCAGTGTCGTCCCTGCCGTGCCACCCTGACATAAGCATGGCAGAGCTGGGAGCAGGGAGTCGCTCCACCAGGCTCCGTCACACACACTTCGGAGCATCTCTGATGGCCCCCATGACAATGAACCCGAGAGTGGGTGTGCTCCCTTGGCTCGTGCAGGCTCAAAACCTGGCGTGGGAGGGGAGTCAGGGAAGGGCAAACAGTCACAACAATAATCGCTGCCACTTCTGTGTGCATTTATGATGCACAAGTAGTGGGGGGCTCACTTAGCTCCCCACTCACTGGGTGAGGAGGGGGCGATGGGGCCAATGTCATGTGGTGATTGCAAACCGGTGCTCTGAAACCACAGTGGCAGCTACGGGGCCTGCCCGCTGGACAGCAGCCTGGGACAGGTCTCTCTGTGTCTCTGTGTCTCGTGTCCACATCTGTGCAGTGGGCACATGGTGGGCATCTCTGCCACAGGGAGGGTATAAAGACCGAGTTCATGTGCAGAAGCACTTAACACAAAGCCTGAAACTAGTAAGTGCTTAGTACACACTCATATTCTCATCACCCTGTCGACAGGTGAGGGAACTAGGCACAGAGCCATACCCCACCCAAGGCCACCCTGCTGGGGACATTGGGATCCCAGACCTGTGCTTTCATGCCTCACCCCGCCCCCTCAGGGGAAGTTGCCTCCTGAGGTGGTCCACTTTTTAGCTGCGTGATTGTGGGCAAGGGACTTAATCTCTCAGTGCCTCAGTTTCCTCACCTGTGCCTGATCTCGAAGTAGGTCATTGCAAATGAACGTTCTAGCTCTAAAGGCTCAGGACACCACCTGTCCTCATGCCCCTCTACCGCCACAGCCTCCCTTTCCCCGGACTTGACCCTCGCACACACCCTGTTTTCTGTCTGTCCACCAGGCTAGTCAGCTGAGGGCCTCTGAGCATCAACACTATTGACATTTCGGGTTGGGTAACTTTGTTGTGGGCATGGAGGGGGACAAAGTCACCCTGTGCACTGTCGGGTATTTACCAGAATCCCTGGCCTCTACTCACCAGAAGCCAGTAGCAAGCCCCCCCCACCCAGGTGTGACAACCAAAAATGTCTCCAGGTTGCCAAATGTCCCCACGACGGGGGGGGGGGGCAAAGTCACCCCAGGAGGCAGCCACATGTTAACTTCATGGTATAGTGAGGTCTGCAGGCAAAGTCTATCCCACACTTCACTGCTTCTCCACTTCACTGCGCTGCTCCAAGCCACCATCACACCTGCTGGTCCCTGCGGAGCCTCCCCTAGTGGCTGAGGTTGGCTGTGTTCTCCCACCAGTGCATGCTCCACACTGCAGCTCACCCAGATGTGACCCGGTCACGTCACTCCCCTGCCAGACACTTCCATGGCTCCCATGCCAGCGCGGTCCCCTCTGGCCTCAATGTCGTCTGCTCCCTGACTGTGACCCCCCAGCCACATGGAGCAGCATGTTCCCAACCATGTGGTGCCCCCGCAGACCCCCAGGCCCTTTTCTTCCCTGCAGCACTGTTCCCCTCCCATCCCCCTGTCTGACTCTTATTACTTAAATAGCATTCCCTCTGAGATCCCCCCTCTACATAGTCCCAGCACCCCGTGCTTATCCCAGTGGTGGGTTTATCCCAAAGTGTGGCAATTCCTTACTTGTACTCCTTCCTCACGAGGCTGTAACACCGAGGAGGCCAGAGACTGTACCTTCTGTATCTAGCCTGCGGCCACTGCACTGGGAAGGATTTGCTGAGCGTGGTCAGATGCCTATGCTTTGCCCAGTACGAGGGAGACAGCAGGAAACAGTGGTCTTCGCCCCCTGCCCCTCATGGAACAGACAGTCTGGCAAGGAAGAGAGATGCCAAGTAAACAGCCACAAGCAGTGTAATTACAGATGTGCATGTACACGGTGCTGGGAAGATGCGGTACAGTGCGTGGCGCCAAGCAGCCGTCCAGCGTGGCAAGCAGACGGCAGGTGTCCCAGGCACAGCAAGCATTGTTGTGGAGACTTGAGCCCTGCTGTCAGTCCTCTCCATTCAGACACCGTCGTCCTGTGATCCTCGGCTTCCTCAGATGCAGGGAGTGGGGCTGCTCAGAAGATGAAGTGAGGATGCCTGCAGAGCTCTAGGCAGGGTGCCCGAGTAAGGACTCCCCAGGAATTCCAGAGTCATCACAACTGCCTCCTGGGGTAGAGAGTGCAGTTCTGAAGGTGCCCAGCAGGGGGTGCAGGGCTCTGAGGATGTGAAGAGCTGGGAGTGAGAAATCCTCAAACCAGTCCACAGAGACAGGAACAGCCACCCTGGGAGCCCCGGCCAGTCCATCCAAGGACCAGTGTCCCCACAGAGTGGCAGAAGCCACAAGAGGAATGAGGCGTATCCTCCCCTATCTCCTTTCCCCCCACCTAGCGGGCTCTCCTGCAGGGGTTGCTCTGGGGCAGTTTGGGGGGCCCCTTGCCTTCTAGAGCCCTGACAGGGCATTAAAGAAGATACTGTAACACCCTAAGTGCCTTCAACCTCCTACTTCCATGGTTCTTGATACCCAGTAGCACGTCAGTTAATGTATCACTAAGTTGGGTTGAAATTTTCATGGACTAATCATCAAGTAAACTAAAGATGGACTGCAGTCACCATTATTTGATGGAACGACTAGCTGAGACAGGAAATGAGGACTCTGAAACCGCGCTCCATCCCTGGCTTCCAGGATTGCTGCAAGAGAGACCCACCCTGCAGCTGGTGGTCAGAGGCCTGAAGGAGACTCACCTCGGGGCACGCCTTGGGGTGTAAGCCCAGAAGGAGGGCTTGGGAGATGGTTGCCTGGGCATGGAGAGGCAGTGCTGCCCCACGCAGGCTCCTGCAGGCCAGTGACACCTTGGGTCACTATGGGTGCAGCATTGGAAGAAAACTCCCCACCCCAGGGGATGCCTTGGGCCTCCACCTCGACCTTGGTGGAATTTGGTACTGCTCATCTCTGGGGATCTCTGGCTCATTCACGCCCTGACCCTTCCTACCTTGTCGTGCTTCCCTCCAAAGTGGGAGTCTCCTCTGGGACTTCAGCCAGGTGTCAGCGTGCCGGAGGAGGGGCTCCTTTCATTGGCTGGACTCGGCCATGCCCTCCTCCCAGGATGGGGGTGGGGGGTGGGCTAGATTTATTTCCAGCCACCCTGGAACCCCTGAAACAGCCCATGGGCCTGACTCAGCTGGCATAGGAGTTGGTTTGGCTTATATTGTTGATGTTGCTATTATTGGCCTTGAGTTAATTTGCCAACATTTCAAAACTGAGACACTTCACATGAGATTCCCAATATTAAGCTTCCCTCAAGTCATCACCTAACCTGACAAGACTGGACTCTTCATTCTGGCTCTGGGAGGTGGGAGCCATCTGCCCCTTGGATGGATCTCCCTAGACTCCCCACACCCCTTCCTGAAGTGGAGGCTGGTCGTTTCCCCCCCCACCGAGCTGCTGTTTCCTCGACCCAAGGCCCCTCACTTGCTGTGAGAGCTGCCTGGCAGTGAAGTCAGTGTCCTCTGTTCAGTACCCTGGGGGTTTGCTGCCCTATTCTTGCCTTGACTGCATGACACCCCCACTTCAGCAGACGCTGGGGTCCGAGATGGACAGGGCTCAGGCCTGGCGAGGCTCTGTGGCTCCTGCGAAGAACAGAGGAGCTGGCGCCATGGGAGGGGACCTGTACTCGAAGAGACATCAAGCAGGATCAGTGAGTGGTAAAGCCACTCCTGCTGAGCAGGGAGAGTGGGGTGCTCTAGGGAGAGCCTGAGACAGACCCCAGCAGTTTCCACCCGGCACTCTCCAAGCCTGCACCTGGATCCTAATTTTTAACCTCTCTTTGTCTGTACAATACATTTTATGAGATAAAATTCACAGGGTCCCTTTTCACCCCTGACCTTCAGCCACGTAATGCCTTTCCCTGGAAGCAAATGGTGTAATCAGCCTGCAGAAGTGTTCTGCATGTAAATAACACAGATGGCGGAGTACGGTAAATATTCTACGCCTTGCTCCCCTCCGCCACTGTCTGTCCCGACACACCCTCCTCCTCAAGCCACGGGAACCTTCTCTGTGTCTATCACCGTGGGTACAATTCCCGTGGATGCCAGTCTCGTGCCTTGTTTAACCGCCGCCCTGCTGATGGCAGTGGGGCTGTGTCCAGCCTTTTGCTGTTGCAGGCAGTGCTGTGGTAGAAAACTGCCCGCGCGTCTCTGTACGCCTGTGCAATGCATCTGTGGGATAGACTCTTCGGAATGCAGTCGCTGGGCCAGAAGCTCTGGATGTTTGCAGCTTTGATGGGGACTGTTATTCTGCCCTCCAGAGAGCTTGTGCCGAAGCCAGCCAGCCGCTCTCGGGTGGGTGTGGGTACTGGTTGACCCCCATTTGAAATGTCGGCTTCTGGAACATCTCAAGATCCCTGTGTGTGTTCTATCGAGCCAGCCCTGAACAGAGGCCTCTGTAGTGCTGTGTCCCAGGAGCAAAGCCTTCCCTGCTTCTCCCAACCCTCCCACCGAGTCATTTTCTTCCCTGTTCTGTGCCCTGCAGATCAACTGTGTGACCTTCCCTCACCCAGACACGATGCCGGAGCAGCAGCTGCTGAAACCAACGGAGTGGAGCTATTGCGACTATTTCTGGGTAAGTGGTGGCTCAGTTTCCCCCCACCGTGGTGGCCCTGAAGACCACCAGTGGACACGCAGGAGGGGCGTGAGGGGCTCGGTGCTCGCAGCAGAGGGCCCTCTCCTGTTGGAACCTAAAGGGCTGGCGGCAGGTCCAGCATCCGAGGCAGGAACTTAGGGCCTCTCGGAATCCAGGTCATTCCGTAAGTCTCAGGGAATTGGCGGGGTTTTCATTCATGGGAATCCAGACACCTTGGGCAGAAAGTAGGCATACCACAGGTCCGCTTTCTCTGCTGCTCAGTAAAGGCAGGAGGCGAGAACCAACTTCATTAAGTGAACCTGGGCTCCAGACCTGCTCTGTCACTCTTATAGGTGACCTTGGACAAGGACTTTACTCCTTGGGCCTCCCATTTCCATTGAAGTCACTGGGAGGTGGGGCTCGAGGATCTGTAGCTTCTTCAGTGATTCTGTGGTTCCAGGACGTGTGCACACTGTTTTGTGGGCCAGGAGTCTCCGCTTTGCCAGACACATAAAGCTCTGGAGTGGGCGGGGGTGACAGCCTACAACATTGCGACGTGCCCAGCGCCACTGAACTGTGCACTTACATGGCTTCCGTGACAAACTGTGTTATGTGTGTTTTCCCACAATTAAGTATCTCTTGACAAATGCACAGTCCCGTTCCTCAGAAACCAATAACAGTCCTGAGCGTTCGCATGTTAAAGTCAGTAATGACGTTCAAAATGACATCGCCCCATTCTAGGATGAAGCAGTGATGACGGTGACACAACCTCGTGAATATATGAGAAAGCACTGAATTGTACAGTTTTTCTCTGTCCTCACCCGAGGACATGCTTACTGATTTTAGCGGGGGGGAGGGGGAGAGGGAAACATCAATTGGTTGCCTCTTGCATGTACCCCAACTTGGGACTGAACCTGCAATCTTGGCATGTGCCCTGACTGGGAATTGAACTAGTGACCTTTCAGTCTATGGGACGACGCTCCAACCAACTGAGCCACACCAGCCAGGGCCCAAATTGTACGTGTACACACACACACACACACACACACACACACACCCTTTGGCAAAAACTTATTAAGGAACAATCAGTAAAATAAAAAAATAAAAACATTTTTTTACAAAGGGGCGCAGAATGGATCATCACCTCTTCTCAGATTCACTAACCAAGTATTAAAGTGCTTCTTTATTTTTACGAAATCACTTGTGCATTAGATAGTCAGTGGTCCCTTTTGCCCCTCAGAAGGATATTAGATATCCTGCTGGTTCGGCTGTGTTTCTTCCAGGTCTTCTGAGGTCTGTGCAGAGGGAGCAAACTTTATAAAAGGGTCTCTGGCTTTGGCATCGGAAAGGCCTGGGTGGGGGAGCTCAGAGGCAAGGGTGCACAGGGGTCAGAGTACAAGATTCACAGGCCCTGTAAGCACACTGGGGTTTATTCTGTTTGTAGCAGGAAGATATTGGAGGGTTGTAGGCAGAAATGAGATGTGATCTGATTTCTGTGTGTCGGGCAGGGAGGCCTGTGAACCTGCAGGGGTGCAAGTTAGCAGGTGGGCACAGGACACCAGGAAGGAGCCATGGAGATGGAGAAAGGACCTGGATTTGGAGACATCACCCCTAAAAAGGAAAGAAACAGTGTTCAGGGGATAGTAGCTGGAGCCCCAGGAGTGGGCCCCAAGGGCTTGGGGGTCAGCATGTGGGGGTCTTGTGGGGATAGTCAGCAGCATCTAAGAGCTCACCACATGCGAGTTACTTCTCACCTTCATTCAAGGTCCACGGGGACTCTGAGGCGCGCTCTAGTGGTTTGTCTCCCTGGCCACCCAGGCCCTTTCCTCTCAGAGAAGGCTTTCTGCTGGCACAGTCAGTAAAGCCCACTTCTACAGGCTAGTTTCTCCTGGGGTGGAGAGTCACTCAGCACTTTCATCCTGTGGGGGCAAATTGGGGCTCAGTGTTTCAGGTAATTTTTCTTTTGCTTTTTTATCAAGATGTAGCATTTATATGATGAAATGCACAAATCCTAAATGTGTTCAAGAGACTTTTAATTGGCCAGAGCAGCCCCACGGTGACAAGGTACACTCCGGTGGTGGTGACCTCCCTGTCTCGAGGGGTACTGCAGTGCGGTCAGAGGGCTGCCAGGGCAAGGATCCCACGTGGGGAGGGAACGGGGGTGTCCGTAAAACCTTCCATCTGCTCAACAGGGGTTCTCTCCAAGTGTCACCAACCCCATTCCATTCCCCTCCCTTAAAATGCCCACTCTGGGATCTTAGTGACTAAGCCCACTGCTATTTCAGGGGTGGGGGCCCGAGGACGCAGCCCAGGGTCAGAGACCTGACCGTGGCATGCAGTGCTGAGCTGACCCGGGGCCAGGATTCCCACTGATGCGCCTGCACCTCTCTGTGGTGTCGAAGGCCATATATTTAACTCCTTCCATTAAATATCAAAGCATTTGCCCCTGGAGTCCTGGTGCATAAAGGCTGTGATGGAGGAGGCGCCAGCCAGGACCTGGGAGCTCTCAGAGTCCTGTGGCTGTGAGGGCTGTGATGTGTGTCCTGCCGGGCAGGCCAGGCTTGTGGGGGCGGGGGAGCCAAGGGGGTCAGGGGAGAGCAGAAAGACATATTCAGGAAATGCAGGTGAAAAAAAGCAAAAGCATTTCATTTTGAAACTTGAGTATTTGCTTGCAAAGTGAATTGGGTACTAAGTTTCCATTTCATTGACTTGGCTACCCTTCCTGAGTCCTGACTTTCAGTTCAAAGTAACTAATAGTAGATAGTATTTACTGAGTACTGAGTGTATGCTGAGCCATTTCCACATATTTATCCTGAAGTGACCCTAGGCAGTGGGTGCCATTATGTCACCAGTGTCCCCGATGCAGCAGCCCAGGCATGGAGCAAGCGAAGCACTTGCTGCTGAGGTCCCCTAGCTGGGATGTCAGCCTTGGCCGCCTACCCTTTCCCACTCTGGTTTCCCTTCGATCCACTTTCTCTCCAGAAGCCACTGTGATCTTCTGTGAATGTACATTGGAAGATGTTTCTGCCCGGCCAGTGCAGGAAGCTGGCAGGAGATGGGATGGTTGAGGATTAGGGCCACCTGCACCCAAGGACACAGACTGTTGCAGCTTGGAGATGGGATACCAAGACTCCCCAGAGTGTCAAGCCAGCCTCAGTAGCCACCTGACTGAAAGTATCAGGCCCCTAGGGATCAGACCTGTGCTCTTGGCCACCTGCCCTTCCTCCTGTGCTTCGCAGGGTGGGAGGGTGAGGGGCATGGACGTGGGGTGGCAGCAGCAGTGAGGGCTTAAGCACCAGAGAGCAGGTGGGAGCAGGGCACCAGGAGGGTCACGAGTCGGGGAAGCCAAGGCTGGTGTTCCTGTCCTCCTCCTCGGGCTGCCAGACCTATCTGGGCCCCTTCTGGGATCTGTCTTCCCTATGCTCTGTTCCCCCGGCTCCCACCATCACCAACACTCTCTCCTTCTGTTCCTTTCTAGGCTGATAAGAAGGACCCCCAAGGCAATGGCACCGTGGCTGGGTTTGAACTGCTGCTCCAGAAGCAACTGAAGGGCAAACAGATGCAGAAGGAAATGTCAGAATTCATTCGGGAAAGGTGAGGCCTGGGCCCTCCCAGCTCCAGGCACTGGTGAGAGGGCCTGTTTTAGCCCCTTAGCCTGAGGGGAGTGAGAGCAGCAGGAATGAGCCTTACACACCCAGTGCTGGGCGTGGTTGGCACCGAGGGGAGGGTGAGACTGGAGTCACAAACTCACGGCCCTCAGGACAGATCTGGCCAGCAAATGTGTTGTTTCGGCCTGTGCAGTGGTTGTAAAGATTTGAACCGACACTTTCAAATTGGTAGATTTGTACATTAAGGTGTGGATATCTAGCATCTCTGGAGAAAGCAGTGAGTGGCTCTGCATCCCTCCTGTAACCACTGGCTGGAGCTAAGGAGCATCTGCCTCTGTAGAGGGAGTACATGTCCCCAGTTTGCCTCAGTCTCCACCATTCCCTACTGTCCCCACACAGACTACTTGGCTCCTTTACTCACCTGCATGGCCCTCCTGGAGCCCTATCCCTTAGCATAGCAAAAAAGGAGAGTGTTACATTTTTGTTCGTCTTTGAACCAAATCTGTGTCCTGGACCTGGGCATACAGAACTGCGCCCTCCTTCCCCTTTCCCTTCCCTTTCCCCTTCCCCATTCCCAGCCCTGCCTCAGGGAGCTCAGTCCAATGGGAGAGTCAGCGAAGGTGAGCATGGAAAGTGCAGGGACCGTAACAGTGTTTTAGATGAACCAGGTGAGGAGACAATGAATTTGGCCTGATGGAAATAGGAAAAGCTACAAAAAGAAGAGGTTCCTTTTCTGTTTCTCTCTTTCCACGTTTTGAAAGCCTGGGTAGCACACCTCACATACACACACACCTGTGCCCCCCACACGTGCAGTGCGCCCTCCACAAACGCACACACACAAATTCCTGTCTGGGCTTCCCTGACAGAGCACACTGGAAGTATAATACATTTAAAAATATTTCTTTTCTAACTGTGACAACAACAATCAAGTAATGATTCTTTGGCATCTGAAAGCACCTCTTTTTTTAGAAGCCCCATTTTCTGTTTGTATAATGAAATCTTTATTTTATGATCCATTAAACTGGTAGGGAATTGAGAGGCTGCATAGCTCAGGTGTGAAGAAAAAATAGTGTAAAACAGGCTAATAGGAAAAAGGTTATGAAAGGTGCAGTTTGAACACACTTATGGTTTGTAGTTTTGCAAAAATACCAGGTTTGCAATAAATTGGAACCTGCCATTTGAGAACCGTGGTCTTTCCTGTGTGACTTCTCTCAGTCCACCTCGGGGTCTCACCGGGAGGCCTGTCAGAGCCAGGAGAGGTGCAGAGTCGGGAGCGCACTGGGTGGGAGACAAGTGGGGGTAGGGAGCAGGTAACAGTGGTTGGCTGTGGCCTCAGCATGAGGAGGTGGGCAGGAGGTGCAGGTAAGGCAGGCGCTGGCACTCGAGGTGACATTCTAGAAGCAGACGGGCCTCATGCCTGGGGCATGTGCTTGTCCTTGGGGACCTTTGGAGACTTGCAGTAAAGAGTATGACCTGGTAAGATCTGCCTTTCAGAGAGAGCTCTTGGCCATAGGCTGGAAGCTGTTGGCTGGCCGTCCCTGTCACCCTGAGGAGGGCGGGGCTCGAGGCCGAGCCAGTGGAGAGGAAGTGGTGACTGGAGAAGACCTGGAGATGGCTAGAGAGGCCACTGAGAGCGAAGCAGTGTAAGAAGGGACAAGATTGTGGGTCTCTCAGTGCCAAATCATGAAGTAATAATTACTCGGTTAGGGTGCCCCTCTGAGCAGTGGGAAGCAAGTACTGCAGCCCCGGGAACGTCTCTGGGGTTCTCCCCATTTGCCGAGTAATGGACCACGGGTGGAATGCCTCCAACAACACATTGGCCACGGCTGTGCCAGATAACACAGAACATTCCCTGGAGAGTTGCCTTGGACGAGTGTTGGGGGCCTGGGAGCCAAATCCAAGGCAGCTTCCCTCTCTGGGGAAGTAGAATCAGCCAGCTCTAGGCACTGCCTGGTTTCCATGGAAATACTCATGCCTTGCAGACTTGACAGTTACAGCCCCTGGAGGCTGGGAGACAGTAAGGAGCGCTTCTGTTTATGCCACCTTGGGGGGTCTCAGCCCAGAGCTCTGGGCTAGAAGGGAGAAGGCCGCACTGGGCGTCCCTGTGGCCTGTCACGAGTCACATGCATTCACTTAAGGGTCCCCTGTGTATCTAGCCTGAGTTAGGACAGCTTCTCGTCTTCACAACCTGGAGAGACAGCTGGGAACAGCCCATTTGGTGGGTGAGGAGGTTCAGACTATTTCATTTATTCATTCATTCAACAGATACTTACTAAGCACCTACTGTGTGTCAGACAGACCAGAGCCACATACTCTCAGAGCTTACGGTCTGATGGGTTCCTTACCTGGTTAAGAAGCGGCTGGGCTGCTGGGTAGACTCACAGTCTGGCACTGCAGAGCTGACATGGGGTTTCCTCCCTTTGCAGGATAAAGATTGAAGAAGAATATGCAAAGAACTTAGCTAAGCTCTCCCAGAGCTCTTTAGCCGCACAGGAGGAAGGGTGAGTGGGGAGGACGGTAATGGGGGTGGGGCGGGAGAGGGGGCACTCAGGAATGGGGACCCCTTCCATCCGCCACTGATTGCTGCCATGGGCCCATGGGATGGGGAGGTCTCCATAGGCCTGGCTCCAGGTGGGCACCCAGGACTCCAGCTGTGGGCACACGGGTTCAAGGGTAGCACTCCAATACTGTTTTCTCTCTCGTGGCCAGGGGCCTCCTGCCATATGCCGGAGTATGTCAGCGCCCACCCCCCACCCCCCCCCCCCGCCTGCCCTGTCTCCTGGGAGCTGGGCACCAGCCCCCAGATGCCCACGCCTGCTCGCCTTTCTCTGACGGCAGGCTGGCAGGAAACTGGGTGTGAGAGGATTCCGCACCCAGCCCCCTGTGCAGAGTTCTCTCCTGTGGCCGGGGGGGCCAGGCTCCTTTCCCCTTCCAGCTGAACATCCCAGACCTCCTTGGGTGGGACTGGGCTGGGGGAGGCTCAGCCCCACCCTCTCAGCCACAGAAGGATCCCTAAGGGAGGGAAGACTGCAGCCTTCTCTGCTCTGTCTTGTTAACAACGAGTTTCAGCTGCTGCTGGGGATGCAAAGTGGTGCAGCCACTGCAGAAAACAGCGTGGCCGTGCTGCAGAAAATCTGCACCTAGAATCACTGTGTGACCCAGCAGCTCTACTCATAGGTTTATATCCAAAAGAACTGAAAACAGATAGAAAAACAAATGCGTGTACATGAACAGTCATAGCAGCCCAATTCACAATAGCCAACAGGTAGAAACAACCCAAATGTCTATCAAAGAATGAATGAATAAACAAATTATGATATATCCGTATTGGATATAGGATGGAATATTATTCGGCCTTAAAAAAGAATGCAGTACTGATCCAGACTATGTGGATGAAGTGAAAGAAGCATGACACTGAGTTTACATGTTATATAATTCCATTTATGTGGGATATCCAGAATAGATAAACTCACAGAGACAGAACAAGATTCATGGTTGCCCAGGTTTGGGAGGAAGAGGGGTGGGATGGGAATTAACTGCTTAATGGACACAAGGTTTCTTCTCATGCAAGGTGTGTATACATCTGCCTGAGCTGTCGCAGTGGAATATGATTGGCTGGGTGGCTTAAAACCCAGAACTTTAGTTTATCACAGTTCTGGGGGCTGGGAGCCCAACACCACAATGCCAGCAGGGCTGGTGTCTGGGGAGAGCCTGCCTTTTCTCTGCAGGTGGCCGCCCTGTGGCTGTGGGCTTTCCCAGTAAGGAGAGAGAGCGGGGGCTTCAGGGTCTCCTCTTATAAGGACTCCAATGCTGTCGGATCAGGGCCCCTCCCTTATGACCCCACATAACCTCAGTTTCTGTTGTAAGGGGCCGTCTCCAACTAATAGTCACACTGGGGGTGAGGACTTCAACATAGGAATTTAGAGAGACACAAACATTCAGTCCATAATAGGGTGATAAAAATGGCTTGGCCCTGGCTGGTAATGGCTCAGTGAATTGAGTGCTGGCCTGCAAATCAAAGGGTCACCAGTTTGATTCCCAGCCACGGCACATGCCTGGGTTGTAGGCCAGGACCCCAGTAGGGGGCATGTGAGAGGCAACCACACATTGATGTTTCTCTCCCTCTCTTTCTCCCCCCTTTCCCCTCTGGCTAAAAATAAATAAATAAAATCTTAAAAAAAAAAACAGTTCGGAACGAGACAAAGCTGGTGGCTACACAACATGGTGAATGTACTAAATGCCACTGGACTGTCCTCATTAAAATGCTCGCTTTTACGTCATGGGACTCTCACCTCAGTAATAAACATGAAGACTCAGGAAGTCGGAGTTCGAAGGTCCCTGAGGTCCCCGCCTGGTCCGACCTCCCTCCAAGGCAGTGTCTGAACCCCCCCGAGAGGGAGGGGGTCCTGTCGTGGGGCGGCTGTGGCTGTCAGAGGGCTGCGATGCTAAACGAGTCCAGGTCTGCCCGCATGGCTTGGAATCCCTCAGGGGACGGGGCTCTGCCAACCAAATGTGGCCTTAATTAAGGCCTCTGCGTGGGCTCACTGTGCAGCCAGCAGGCCGCCTCCGAGTGGTTTTCACCAACCTGCCGGCCACAGGCCACAGGGCGGCCCTGCCGGGCCAGTGGCTCTTCAACAGACATAAATGAGGGTGCCTCCAGCCACTTCTGCTCCGTGCACTGGGCTGAGATGAGGGCAGGAAGGAAGAGCATATAGGAATTGCCCTACCAGCCTGTGCAGGGGGCTTTTCTAGGCATCTCCATGCCCCACAATGCCAGTGCTGCCCCGGAGTCTTCCGCTTCCACCTCCTCGGCCTGGGCTGCTGCCAGGGACACTGCATCCTGCCAGCATGCGTGGCATATGCTCCCAGCTGAACCGGCCAGGCCTGCACCGCCGTGCTGCACACACACACACACACACCTAGAAATGTGGGGCAACAACACTCACTCGCGTACGTACATCAGCACCACTCACCGCCAACATGGGCGTGAACACACGCCCCTCGCCATTGCCCACACACGCTAGCCCCACGCGCACACTGCTTCCAGCAGTCTCTGCCGGGGGCAGGGTGGCCTGGAGGCCCACCAGAGTGTGCAGCAGCACTCTGGCATTTATTTACATGCCGCTTTGGACAGTAGCCTAGTCCACGCTGAAACTCAAAAGTGCAATGCTGGAGCCTGGGAATGAGGGGCAGCCCTCTAGGAAGGTGCCGACGGGGGGGACGTGAGCTGCTTTTGCCATTGGAGCTCTGGGTCCAAATTAGGTTCCACAGGATATGTGCTCATGGGCAAATAAACAGACTCGGGCTGCTCATTCTGCCTTCAGTTTTCCTCTCCTGGGTGGAAAGGAAGCGGGGTCTGAGTCTTCTCTGGGTGATAACTGCGACAGCATCATGCATTTCGATTTGGCGTGCCTCGGACTATATATTGAAACAAATACAGCTCAGATTTTATTTTTTATCAATCTCTTATCAGCTGAAAGATTTCCCTTCAAATGAAAAAAATGTGTAAATTGCTTTATTCTAAATTGTGAAGTGGAATATTGGGGCTGGCTCAAACAGACCCATTTTTTTAAGATTTATTTATTTTATTTTTAGAGAGAGGGAGAGGAAGGGAGAAAGAGAGGTAGAGAAATATCCACATGAGAGAAAAACATTGGTCAGGTGCCTCTCGCGTGCGCCCCAGCCGGGGACCGGGCCACAGCCGGCCTTGACACAGGGACCGGACAGGCAACCTTGCATTTGATGGGACAACGCTCCACCAACTGAGCCACGCTGCTCAGGGCTTAGACGGACCAAATAAATGTATGGGGTGACAGCCTCCCACCTGTGAATATCTGGCCTGCAGGTGGGGAAAGGACGTTGTTCTGATCCTGAAACTGCTTCCTCCTGTCTGTCCAGTAGCCCTCAGATGACACTCCCAGGCCACTACAGCGGTCATTGCATCAGTTACTGACCACATGCCCTGCTGGTGGTGGACATGCAAATTCTCAGTACTACCCAGGGCCTTTTTGGCTCGTGGGCTCTTCTTCCACCTTCCACAGGCTCGTGTGTGGCTCAGCTGCAGGGATGACACCTCCCTCTCCATCACCCTTTAATCAGGTTCCCTCCTCTCCCCGGACTGCGTCTGTCAGCCTGTACCACACTGGCCTTCACTTTCGGCCCGTGATCCATCTTGAGATAGGCCATGTGTATGGCATGAGGTCAGGGTCAAGGTGCTTTTCTCCCCTACGGACATGCAGTGGTGCCTGCACCATTTGTTAGAACACTGTCCATCCTCCATTGAGATAATTTGACGTTCTTGTTGCACATCAATCACCCACATCTGCGAGTCTGTTTCTGGACCTGGTATTACATTCCCTTGTCTGCATGACGACCTCATCTGCTTCCAACCCCTCCTCGCCCTGCCCTGGACCTGCTGTCCTTCTCCCGGAGCAGGTGAGGAGCCAGGCTACCCCGACCTGCCCCCACACAGCTCCCTGGAGCTCGGACTCTGAGTCCAAGAGAAATGTCAACAGCTTGGGCAGCCCCATTTCTCATTCCGTCTCTTTTCTGGTGGGCTCCCTGGCTGGGAGCACCCAAGGGGACCCTTCTTGGCTGACAGGCTCCTAGATAAAATGAGTCGGTCATCTCCTATAAACACCCACCTCAGCCTGAGCCAGCACCGAAACCAGACAGGCCTGGTCTGTGATCAAAGGGACCCGTTCTATTCTGTTGGGTAATTCTTGGAGCTGCTGGCTTCTCCGCTCGAAGCCCAGGAGCCTCACAGCAGGCTCTCTTTTAATCAGCTTTTCCACTCGAGTTTAATGAATTCTCTGGGGGAAGTGGCTTTTTGATGAAATGAAGTGAGCTACACATTCAGCCTGGGTTTACTAGCTGGGTGTCGAGGTGTCGAGCGAGGTCTCGGGGTCATTTGGAAGGTTGGTGAGGTTGCAGAGTTGCAAATAACGAGAATGTGGCCCGGGGGCCCACAGTCTCGTCTTGGGGACCTCAGGAGATTGCACCTACCTGACGTGTCCTGGAGTGGAAAGCGGTTTGGCGCAGAGGACCTGCCGTTCTCCGGTAAAACTGTCTGCGGCGCTGGGGTTCACAGTCCAGAACTGGTGCCAGCGAGGGCCACCGTCCTGCTGACAGTGATGGAGAACTTGCTCGGCCACATGGGCATCCCCAGGAGGTCCCTCACCCAGATGGCCCTCCTTTGCCCTTCCTGGAAGCCAGGCTGTTGGAGGCTGGCCTGTAAGCAGGGCTGTGTGGTGCCTTCCATGCAAGAAGGGCTGTGCCCTGGGGAGGTGCCTGTCCTCCCTCTGTGATTTACCAGCAGGTGTTTGTGCCCCATCAGCAAACCAGGGAGGGCTGACGGGAAGGCAGGGAGGGAGCAGTCAGCCTGCTCTGGAGGCCCTCCCTGCCACTGCACCCCGCCGTCCTTGCATCTCCCCAAGTTCTCTGGGTTTCTGGATGACTTCCCCCAGTCTGCCACAGTCTGTTCTCACAGCTCCTCAGCTTGGTCTGGGATGTCTTGGGTGGAAACGCAGTGCTCAGGTTTGTCTTGTGCCTGGCCTCTGCCCCCGCCCCAAGCCCACAGTCTTCGGGGTGATGTGCTTACCCAGGACTTGGGGTCTCAGACGTCAGTCACTGTCTGTGAGCCTGACGATCTGCTTCGTGTTGCAGCTCCCTGGGAGAAGCGTGGGCACAGGTGAAGAAGAGCCTCGCAGACGAGGCGGAAGTTCACCTCAAGTTCTCTGCCAAGGTAACCACTTCCCGCAGCCTCTGTGGGTTGGTCTTACATGGAGGTGCGATGCCAAAGTTTTCCCAGCTGTCTCTCCCCGGTGTAGTGTTCACCAGATTCTGTGATGTGAACTTCAAGAGTTGGGAAGAGAGACACAGTGGCACCCCATTGGGCAGTGTGTCCACCATATGGCACAGCAGTGTCAGGAACAAGAAGTTTCCATCAAGGGCACAGAGCCAGTAAAATATCATGAGGAAGTGATATGTGCTGAGGACCTAGGACCCTTGTTTTTAATATAATTTAGTAATTTTAAATGCAGATCATTTAATTTCTTTTTAATCCTCACCTGAGGATATGTTTATTGATTTTAGAGAGGGAGTAGGGAGAGAGAGAGGAACATTGCTGAGAGAGAAACATCAATCACTTGCCTCCCATATGCACCCTGACTAGGGATCGAGCCCACAACCCAGGTACGTGCTCTGACCAGGAATTGAACCCACAACCTTTTTGGAGTACGGGACGATGCTCCAACCAACTGAGCCTCCCAGCCAGGGTGAGATCATTTAATTTTGAATACTGGCTGTCTTTAGCAACCAGCTCATAAAATCCCTACAGATTTAGCACTTGGGGCCAGTATCAGCCTCCCCAGCATCCCTCTGTGAGGAGGGCAGACTCCCCTCAGCTCCTCAGGTGAACCTGTGAATGGTGGAACCCGCCTGGGCTTTCAAAAGAATGCATTTTCTGCTTCTGGGTGTCCCGAGAGACTGCAGTATGCCAAGAGAGATTTTTTTCCTTTTTTTGGTTTTGTTTTGTTGGTTTTTCAGACCGGGTAACTGAGCCTTCTGTTCCTGGATCTGAAGACTCAAGCTCTGTGACCTTGAGGTTCTGTTCTGTTCCCTCTTCGCTCAGTACTCAGGGTCACAGTACTCAGGGTCATGCCTAGCGCGTGGTGGATGCGCAGTCACTGTTTTCTGAAGCCATGAATGAATGGGGCCCTCCCACCGTCTGCTCTTGACCCTTACTCCTTTCAGGCCTGCTTTGTCTCAGGACTTCCCCATGTTTCCAAATGACCCTCTTTCCCACTCTCAGGCTCGTACCTGCAAATTCTCTCTCGGGCTGTTAGCCACTTTTCAGGGAAAAAGTAAACCAAGTGTCTGAGTGAAATAATTCACACTTGCGTGTGCATGGCTGGTGGGGCGCCTACGGACATGCTTGCTCTTAAAAGGGAGAGAGACCTAGGAGAGCACCGTTCTCAGCCACCTGGGCCACCTGGGGTCCACGCTCTTCCTTCCGCCCTCCTGCTGTCACCAGGCAGACACCACGGCCTGAGAGGACACTCGGACCAAGTGTTTAACCTCTCCGAGCCCCCATTTTTAAATTAGGGGACACACTACCTCCTTTACTACTGGAAGGTACTATCCCCCAGTGATGGCTGCTTCTTCCCGGGGCTTCCACACTCGGTGCTCATGGGCTCTGTCTCTTTCCTGGTGCTTTCCCCAGAGCAGTTGCAGTTTCCCCAGGGTGTTGGGGTCCCCACGGGATGTGTGCTGTCGGAGGACAGGAGCCTGGCTCTGTGCCAGGCCTCCCCGCCCCCTCTCAGGATGGTTCCCTGAGCACAGAGAGCAGGAGTGACTCAAGCAGCTGAGATGCGTGAGGGGTAGAAGGAGAAACAGTGCCACACTAGCCCCTCACTGCTCAAGGGTATTAGTGCCCCGGGAGCCAGCTGACACCCAGGCGGGAGTGAGGATTCCTGGCTGACGGTAGTATACTCACCGCTGGCACCAACACTTCAGGAGGAAATTGCCGCTCAACCTCCAGGAGAGAAGGTTGCTCAGTGGATTAGACTCCTGTCTGCCTCGCATGCAAAGCAGCAAGCTATTTTTAGGCTGCAGGTCGGGAGTAGTGTTCCCTGCAGGTCTCCCTTCTGTCCTAGCCCCCAGCAGCTCTGTTCTCTCAGGACAGATCCCTCCTTTGACTGGTGCCTGAATGGGAGATGGATGGGAAGACTGCCCTCGGGGTGAATGGGGCTGGGAGCTGCCTGTGCCTCTGAAAAGGCTCCTGCTGGGTCCCCAGTCCTGGTGGCATTTCCTTCCTGTCAGCAGGACCCCTGCTTCTGGATTATTCATAAAGTGCTCAGGTGACCGAACCTTCTCCGATGCTCTGTTTTTCTCTACTATTTCCTTTTACTATGACTACTCACACCAACACTTCTGGGCACCAGAGGGTTTTCCCCACAGTGGCCAGTTCTGACACCAGCAGGGTGTCCTGCAGTGCAACTCAGTTCCACACTAACTGCCCAGAGGTAGACCCCTCAGGGTAAGGGTTCAGCCCCACGAGACTACTAGTTGCAAGCAGTGGGTTCCCAGGTTACCCACACTTCTGTTGACTTGGCTACAAATCAGGAGCTCTCACAACCCCCTCCTCAGGTTTGATACTTTCCTGGAACAGCTCACAGAACTCAGGGCATCACTTACTTGGGTTTACCAGTTTGTTGCATTTTCAAGGATATGAGGTGATGCAGGTGAACAGCCAAGTAGAGAGGTACCGAGGGCAAGGTCTGGAAAGGTCCTGGGCCCAAGAGCTGCTGCCCCTGTGGAGTTGGATGTGTCACCCTCGGGGCACCCGGACGTGTTCACCCACCCAGAAGCTCCCTAGACACTGCAGTTTAGGGATTTTTATGGAGGCATCACCATGCAGGCACAGTCGATTCTTAAATTACTCTCCAGCTTCTCTCTCCCCCACCCCCCCAGAAGTTGGGGAGTGGGGCTGAAAGTTCTGAGCTTCCAGTCACGGCTTGGTCTTGTGCTGATCAGCCCCCATTCTGAAGCAATTCGGGAGTCCACAAGAGTTACCTTGTTAGAACAAAAGAAGCTCCTATCGCCCAGGAAATTCCACAGGATTCAGGAACCAGGGTCACTGACCAAATATTAAAACAAAAGATGCCCCTGGCACTTTTGTCACTTAAAAAATCACAAAGGTCCTCGGTGCTCCAGCCAGGAGCTGAGGACAAGCACTGAAATATAAGTATTTGTCACTGTATCACGGAATCTGTCCTGTAAGTGCTCTCGATGGTTACATGCAGCCTAGAACTCATCTCTCAACTTTATGGACCACCCTGCCAGACAGTGTCTCTGTTTCACAAATGAGAAGGGGTAGAGGAGGTCACATCCCAGCTCAGAGGGCTCAGCCACTGGAAAGGCGATGGAGAGAACCAAGTGAGCTGGGTACTCGACGCGCAGACCTTTCCTCCAGACAGACCAGTGGCATTTAAAGCACAATCGCTGTCCTGAGGACCTCTCTGCCCTCTCTTAGGGGCTGTCCAGGGTGTGCAGGAAGTCGTCAATGGAAAGCTTCGGAAGAAGTTGACATAAATCAGGTTTTTCTCTGACAACCACTGCTGCTTCTGTGGTCAGTGTCGGTGGCCTTAGGCAATCACCATGGCGGCCCAGGGGCTGCACGGCTATTCTCTGAAAAGAGGAGCTCCCAGGATTTATCGTTTGCCGTGGATAATAGGGCTCTGTGTGCCCCAAACCCATTTTAACCTCTGCCCCAAAAGGCTCGAAGAGCTCTGCTGTTCTGTGGGAGCTCTTTAAGAAGTGCGGCTTTGCTAAGGCCGCCTCTCTGGCTTCTCTCGTCTGCTAGCCGAAGCCATTGTTGGCAGCGACAAGCCACTGAAAAGAAGCTGTCGCCCTGTAACACGGAGGAAGCTATACCTGGCTG
Organism: Macrotus californicus; assembly: GCA_007922815.1. Taxonomy (NCBI): domain Eukaryota; kingdom Metazoa; phylum Chordata; class Mammalia; order Chiroptera; family Phyllostomidae; genus Macrotus; species Macrotus californicus. Next base: position 72,534 of record VMDR010001776.1, read on the forward strand.
TGCAGAAGAGAGACAGAAAACTCCTTTGAGGGGAGGGCGCCTAATCACGCGACTAGAGGCCGTGCCTTCAGTCAGAAGAGCGTGGGGGCAGCATGGGGGTTCAGAGGCACGAGTTCAGGTCAGCGCCGTCACCCACAAGCGGCCTGGCCTTGGGCAGGTCACTGCGCACCCCTGAACTTCCGTGTTTTTCATCGGAAACCTGTTTGCTGGAGGCCCACAGCCACACACCCCCCACAACACACAGATGTGCACGTGCAGAGAGGCACCACGTGCAGAGCCGACACACACCTTTTATGAAACAGTGCTTGTCTTTCTGCCTAGAGTGCATTTCACATTAACACTTTCCTCATGGCTGGTCTGTTCCCATCAAAAAGCTGGCCCTGACCCGCTAAACTGATTTCACCGCCCCCAGCTGCCCACCGTTTGAAAGGCCCTGGACCAGATAGTCTCTGACACTGTTTGCATCTTGAGATGTCTCCTTTTATCTTCAGGGTGGGGTGCAGAGGGGAAGGGGCTGGGCGTGGGGTTCCACACCAGCAAGCGGCGTCCCATCTGGGGCAGGCTAGTTGGGAGTCCACGAGGACCGGCTCCTGAGGACTTAGGACTCCAGCTAAACAAAGACACCTGACAGTTTAAAATGAAAGAGATACCCAGCCAACTTTGTTTTAAAAAATGATATCTTTTAAAAGTACTTAAAATATAGAGGGAGAATCCATGGGACTGAGTCCCCTCTGACAGCTGGCAGCATTATGTTTCAGAATGTCATTGGGAATTTGGGGAAGCACTGTGCAGTACAGATGGAGCCTGGGGCTGGGCCCAGGAACCCAAGTGCTGAAAAGCCCCTCCAGGTCACTCCTGGGCACAGAGAAGTCTAGAAACCATCTCCTTCCAGATGCTCAGAAAGAGACGCCAGAGCTACTGGGTCAGTAGGCCCAGTTCACCCTCACGGACCCCCAGTCGGGAACAGGTTGCCGGGGCCACTGAGCAGCACCCGCTCCTCAGCAAACACCTGACCCACATAGGAAAAGGGGTTTGTGGGTCCTCCATAGCTTTCCAGTTTGTAGCATCTTGCAAACTGCCACCAGGTGGGGGTGTTATCCTGCACAAGGAAATCTGAGTGGGTTCGAAAAATAATAGTGGACAATTGCAACTAATGTGAGGAAGAGAGGGGCGCTTGGGTGGCCCGTCCCCTGTTAGCCTCTGAAGGTCATCCAACAACAAAGCCAGAGTCTTGTCACCCAGGGCATGGGGCACTGAAGATCTTGTCACTCCTCCACGGAGCAGAAGGGTCCTCCCTCCACACCAGCTCCAGCCAAATGCGGACACAGTAGTGGCCCAGCCAGCAAGGTTCCTGCCTGCTGGGGCTCACAGTCGCTTGTGATCGATTATGTAGAACTGGGAACGCAGAAGTCCTCGAGGTCACCAGAGGAAAAGGTTGTGTAACAAGAGCCTGCTGAGGAAGAGAGAAGTCACAGAATCTCAGAGTGATGTGTGTCGGGGGGAGGCGGGTGGTCATCCAACCAGGGAAGTTCAGCTGTGCTTTCCACGGGCGCTTCTGGGACAGGTGGAGGCCAAGGGGCCTGGAAGACCAAGTCAGGAGGGCCTAGGAGCTGATTCAGGTGGGGGCTGTAGGAGCCAAGTCAGGGGTTCGGTGGGGTTCTGAGAGGCTCTTTCAGAAAGGAGTGGGAGAAAAGGAAGAAAAGAAAAGGAAAATGCTTAAAAAACACCACCTGCTCCTCTAGAGCATAAACCTCCTTCTCTGGCCTTCAGAGTGCAAGTGGGCTGGAGCAGGAGCCGGTCTCCAGGCAGACTGGCGTGCCAGCAAGCCCTCCCTGGGCACAGTGCACTCAAGGGGCCTGTGAGTTTCCAGCAGGCCCCAGGAGGCTCCCACCATCTACGGCTCCACTGGATTGTACTATTCCTGTCAGAGGGGCCAGGCCACGGCCCCAGGCCCCACACCCACTTGTGGGGGTGGGAGAGTGCCCTCCCTCTTCACGTGCTTGCAGCTGACATCCTGGGGTCCTGATGATGCTCTCCCCAACAGCTTCACAGCGAGGTAGAGAAGCCCCTAATGAACTTCCGTGAGAACTTCAAGAAAGACATGAAAAAGTGTGACCACCACATTGCTGACCTCCGCAAGCAGCTCGCTAGCCGCTTTGCTGCCGTGGAGAAGGTGAGGGGCGCAGGACGCTAGCCGGGTGGGAGGTGGGGCCTCCTGGAAGACCGTGGGCTGAGTGGGATGGGTGTGAGGTGGGGGGACTCCAGCCCACACCTGAGGTACCTACCTCCCCACCTCTCACCCAGCCAGAGATCAGGAGCTGTTTCCCTGTGGCTCTCAGATCCCTGCCCAGAGGGCCAATGGAAGCAGGAGAGGCTTGCCTGAGTGGGAGATGTAGGGGTTCCAGGAGGCATCTGAGATGTGGGACAAGAGCCTGGCTGTGCTTCTGGTCCACTTGTGCCCCTTTGAGCCCCACCTATCAAGTTCTATCCTGACTAAATCATCACCACCCCCAAAGTCTGTGAGGTCTGAGCTAGGTCTGAGGTCTGAGCTACTGATGGCCGGCATTGTGGGGGGAGAGGACTCTCCTGGGGGGCTGACCACAGTGGCTTAGGGTGCAGGAGAAGGAGGAGCATACAGCTGCAGGCACCCTAGAATCTGCCAGCTGCCACCACTAAAGGACCCCTCCTGCCCCAGAGTGGGGCACTGGTGCTACCATCTGCTAAGCACTGCTGTGGGGTGATGGAGATGACCTTGTGCTCCCTTTCTCCCCCCGCCCAGGCTGAGATTTTAGGACTGCCCATTTGTGCACATGCCCCAACAGAACCCTGGTCTGAGAGGCTTTCTGCAGACCAAGTCAGGATCTGGTTGAGAGAGATGGGGATGGGAAGGGGTGTGGCAGCCTCTGCATGGCGACTAACTAGCTGAGTGACGCTGGTCTAGCAGCTTAGCCTGTCAGAGCCACGGTGGCATCACCCACAGAAGCAAGGAAAAGAAAGGACTCTTCCCTAGGAAAGGGGCATGCCAGGAGCTGTGGCCCATGGGGCCCTCCTGGCTCCCAGTCCTGTGAACAGCCTTCCCATGCCCTTGGCCCCCAGGCCCGGAAGGCCCTCACGGAGCGGCAGAGAGACCTGGAGATGAAGACCCAGCAGCTGGAGATCAAGCTGAGCAACAAGACAGAGGAAGACATCAAGAAGGCGCGGAGGAAGTCCACACAGGCTGGTGAGTGCGGGGCCATGGCCCACCTGTCCTCACTTGTCCTCACCTGGTCCGGGAAGCCCAGCAAGGCCAAAGCTAGGGGATGGGATGCCTGGAAGCTGCAGCCCACAGGGGGAGGCTGCAGGGGGCGCTGTGCAGAGGGGAGTCAGCAAGGGCATCTCCAGGCCCTGGATCTCTGACCAGGAAGTGGTTACTCCCCTATGCCCCCAGAATTCAGGGGTCCTGTCACTGTGTGCAGCCCATAGGAGTACACCGCCCCCCCCCCCCGCCCCCGCAGGGAATGATGCTCACCTACAGTGATGGGCTCCTGCCCCAGCAGGGCTGACATTTTAATGAAATAACCACGTTTCAGAGTCTCCCTGAAAGATGCCTGCAGTGAGTTGGTTTCTACTTCCACCTGGTGGTAAAAATTAGCTAATGCCCAAGGCAGGGGGAGAAAAGCCAGTAAAAACTTACCAAATATTCCTGAAAACAAAAAAAAAAGTTTTACCGCATGGAAGGACAGTGCACACTGCTCTCTGAGACTGAAACATGGCTGTGGGTTAGGGTTCAGGTCCGAAAGCCTCTGGGTCCCTTCTGCCAAACCCGGCACGTCAATTCCTCATAACGTAAGTCAGCCGCCATATGGACGTTTTGAAATAAGATGGTATAAAAATAAGTCAATAACAAAATAATATAAACAATGTTTGATATACAGGTCTTATAATGCACAATGATAAATTACTGGATCCAGAAACAAAAAGTGTAATATATTTACTGGGAGTGGGAAGGGAAACCCAGGACGAGAAGAGGCATCTTTAAATTCATTTAATTAATTAAGTTATTAGGTACAGTTATATTACAAAACCAATATTTTTGCTTGGGAAAAAAACTTTAATCAGCACATGAGAATATAAAATCTTAATTTGCCAAATATAATCACCATCAATATTTCCTAGTGTTTTAATTTTTTTAATGTTTTTAATATTTGTATTTAAATTTATATACATTAGATCATATTATACTGTGTGTTCTAAAGTTTTGTTTTAATTGCTATATCTTAGAGATAGCTCCATTCCATTGCCTATGCATCTAGTTATCCACCCATTCATCAGACCTTTTTAATGGTGGAATAGCATCCAGGTGTATGATTGTCTCGGCTGTGTTTCCTCATTTCCCTAACTGGTTTCTGTAGGACTTTTGGATTTTTTTGGAGTGCTTGGCAGTGCCAGCAAGGCTGTGTTATTACAAACGTGTCTGCGTCTAAATCTGTGTATAGAGAGAATAGAGATGTGACTTTTCTGGGTCAAAGAGTTGTGTTCATCTTGATGGATATTTCCACGTTGCTTCCCAGAACGGTGCGCCCACTAGTAGCATGGATGGATGGATGCCTTTTCCCTAAACCCTTCTCAGCTCTGTGTGCTATCAAACTGCAATAGACTTGCAAGTCATCTGTGACCTTTTTCTGTGACTTGGTTTGACGGCCAAGATATTCTGATTCCAGAATCTACTTCCTTAACTCGTACTGTGCAGAAGGGTTCCTTCCAAACCCGTGAGCTTCATAGAGATGACACACCCTCCCTCACCTACCCTATTTTCCGATGTTGCAGGAGCTACCAAAGCATGTTCTCAAAAACAGGACTGACAAACAGGGCTTTGGGAATTTTGTATGGTACCTTTATAGGGTGGCACAGTAACTGCATCCTGGATTAGGCCCGAGGTCTTGGTGGGTGTGCATTTGCAGTGAAGTATCAGCTTTTTTTCCCTCCAGTTCCATTCCTTGGCCCAGTCCTTGACCTTGGGCCGAGAGCAAAATGAACAAAGCCCTTTATTTGAGTTCGGTTACTCAAGGGTCATCCCCCAGCTAGTGGTGTGGTTCAGAGAAAAGGGAGCTACTGACCAGGCCCTGGGTCCTAGGGACGTTTTTGTTTGTTTGTTTTTCACTTTCATACCAGAATGGGCAAGATGATGTTACAGGAATAACTTTGAATCTACTCCAGTGACTAGATTTAAAGAATAAATGAGTTAGCCTTGGTTGGCCCGTGAGTTGTTCCCACCATGAGCACAGACCATGACGCCTCCCTCTTTGGGACCCTGTGATGATCTGAACTCCACCAGACCAAGCTTTGCCCTCGAGGACGTTTCTCTAACTGGGCTGTGCACACAGACCCCTAAGGAGCTGGTGGAAATGCAGTTTCTGGCTCACTCTTTGTGTCAGATACGTCCAGGGACCTGCATTTCTGGCAAGCTCCCAGGGCGCACGGATGCTGCTGGTCTGGGAACGGCATTTTGTGTGGCAAGGTTCTGGGGTACTGGTGCCTCAGTAATGTTTGCAATTACTCCATAGTTTGTTTTCTTTCTAATTACAGAATGTTTCAAAGGTACATACGATTGCGGAAAACAATATACTAGCCATTGAGATTGAATAGTTGTGTTTGTTTCAGATGTCTTCTGAAAGAAATGCTATAGAGAGAGCTCCTTTCCCCTCCCTAGCCTTTCTGTTTCCCAGTCTGAGCGCTGTCCTGGACTTGGTGTACAGCGCTCAGTGTATGTTCTCATACCACTGCTGTGAATAGGCGAACCATACACCATCAGACACATTATTGTGTGTTTCAGAATGACATCCTGTTCCATGTACACAAACATACACATAAATGGACATAATTTGTGAAGTTTTCTTCTTTAACTAGTACCAAGTTACTTGTGACATGTTTTAATGAAAAAGGACTCTCCAGTGTGAAATGAAACTACCATCTTTAAAGAGGACATATTTCTTCAGCTCATGATAAAGTTGGGGAGTAACCCCCTTCCCATCCCCCACCCCCACACACACACTAAGAAACCTCCATCCTGAATTCTTGGTGTCTGGGGTCAAGTTCAGTTGGACACTCTGAAGCTTGTGGTGCTGGGCAGCCCCTCTCTTTGTTCTGCTTCCATTCCCACCCCCCACTTTCCATTGGCTTCCATGGCCCCAAGGAGAGGAACTGGCATAGCTGTGTGCTGCCCGGGGGAGAGGGCAGCCATGGCACAGCCAGGATGCGGTGTGACAGTGGCACCGGCCTTTTCCAGGGGATGACCTCATGCGCTGTGTGGACCTCTACAACCAGGCCCAGTCCAAGTGGTTTGAAGAGATGGTGACCACCACGCTGGTGAGTACATGTCAGCACAGTGCCTGGTTCTCAGCACACCCAGGGAGGAGGCTGGCAGGCACATAGGTGGTGGAGTGGCAGTGACCTGGAGATGGTCATTATATCTCCTCGTGTTGGGGTTAAGACCTCGACTCTGGGCCAGTCTCCACTGACTCCGATCCTGCTCTGGCACTTCCTAACTCTGTAAACATAGATGAGGGTTGGGTCTTGCTATGACCTCCTTGGCTGTCCCCTGAAGGATCAGGTTCAATTGAAGATGCCCCTAACCGAATTGACAGTGGCCCCTTTAGGACAAATAGCCAAGCTGTAGGAAGCATGACCCTCTCACCCACCCCCCCCCCCAAGAAGAGTGGCAAGTCCTACAAGAGAAGATCCTTGTACAGCGTATAAGTGGTGAGGTTAGGACGATGTGTGGGAGGAATGGGGGGAGGCCAATGATTGAGGGGTATGAGGAAAAGGCATCGGACCCCCTTTTTTGACTCCCTGAGTTTTTCTTGTGAATGGGCAGCATCTCCTCAGTCAGCCCTTGTTGCGGTGAAGTGTGGTGGGCATTTGGGTCGTTGGGCCAGGTGAGAAAGGAACATCATGCCAGCTGTTTATCACATTGCCCCATTGCTGGAAGCCACCCCTGTCCACCCAGCACAAGACAATGACCTGATTTTCCTCCTGGTTAATCTCCTAATTAAGCCCCCTGCTTTACCCCTCTCCCCAGTTAATCACCTGGGCGGTGACCTGGTTATGCGCAGAAATACCAGCCTGATCCCCTACATTCCAAAGATGTGGAACCACCTACAAACTAAAGGGCAAACCTCTCCCAGTCGTCCTTTGACAGTGGCCACCCCACTCCCAGCCCCCTGCCCCCCCTGGCCTGGTCTCTGGTCTGTCCCTCAGCAGTAAGTAGGGGTGGCCTAAGGACAGGGAGACACAGACACTCCCCCACCCACACATGTCCCATTTGTCCGCCCCACCAGGAACCAGGGCTGGGGCTGCACTGGGGCAGAGTCGCCATCACCACAGCAGACCCTGGTTCAAATCTCCCTCCTCCCATCATCCCATGTCACTTCGGGCAGGTGATGCTACCTGTCCGGATGTTCGTTTCCTTGTTTGGAAAATGTGGAAAAGAACATGACCCCTCTCTTAAAATTATTACAAGCACCATGAAGTGCATGTAAAGCTCTTGGCCGGGCAGAGGTCAGGAAACAGCAGCTGCTGTGCTTTCATCCTCTTCACCTTCACTGCCAGAGATGGGGCGAGTCCCTCGTCAGGCCCCAGAGGGTCGCATGAGGCCGGGTCTGAGCGGGTGGCGGCTTGCATTGTGTGAGGCAGTGGAAGGTGCCCACGTGGGGGCGACGCGCTCAGAGCTCTCTGGTCTCTCATCCCTCGCAGGAGCTGGAGCGGCTGGAGGTGGAGAGGGTGGAGATGATCCGGCAACACCTGTGCCAGTACACACAGCTGCGGCACGAGACAGACATGTTCAACCAAAGCGTGAGTTCCCACCCCCCAGCAGAGGCCAGCAGGACCCTGGGTGACCCAGGGTCAGGGAGGTCCGCCACCGCTGCTCTGTGCCGGGTTATGTGATCTCTGCGGATGACTCTGTCCTGGAGATGGGTAGTGGACAAGCTGAGGATGGACTTGTAGATTGGCCTGCACTCCCGTGCGAACCCACCTCAGCGCATGAAATAGAGCCATTACCCTGAGGAGAAAGACGCTCATGATAGTTAAAATGGTAGAAGACGCTATTGCCTGCCCCAGTGAATTTCTTACCAAAAGGAAAAAAAAACTAGAAATGTTCAGAATACCTAAAGCTAAAGTTTCATTTGTCCTGTTCTGGGTTGGTAAACATGGGAACAAAAGTGGAAGTGGTCACAGACCCGGAGCCATTGGGGCCACCCTGCCCTCTCTCACCCAGCCCTAGGGTGAAGAGGGTACAGGGCGCTGAGTGAGAAACAGGGTGGGGACAAGAGGTCCCAGCTCCCCACTCTCACAGTCCTGCATGTCCTTTTGTCCCATGGGCCTTCCCTGGGGTCTCACAACCCTCTGGAGAGGCTGTTCTGACAGGCATGAAGGTGCAAGCAGTGTGGCTCAGGGGCAGCATCCCTGGCTCTGCTGCCACCTCTGACCACGTCCTCTCTTCTCCATCCCTTGCAGACAGTCGAGCCTGTGGACCAACTGCTTCGAAAAGTGGACCCAGCCAAAGACAGGGAGCTGTGGGTCAGGGAGCACAAGACAGGCAACATCCGCCCTGTGGACATGGAGATCTAGAAGGGCACATGCGGCCCAGGGGGTCCTGCCAAGGAGAGGGCCTGGGGGTCCCATGGAGGGGAGGTGGTGGTTCCCGCCACAGGGCCTGCTGCCAACTGGAGCTGCCCTCCTACCTGCTCTCCTGGTCCACTGAGGAGAGGGAGGGGTGTGGGCTGCAGCTCGTGTTCCAGAAGGGCGGCCTGGATGGCCCCACTGGGAGGTCCCTAGTGTTCCCAGGCCAAGAAGATGGATCCACATCTCCGCCCTTGTCTCTGAGGCTGAAGATCCCCAACTCCTGTACTGTGCTTGCCGCTTCAAGAACAAACTGAGGCTGGAACTTCATGGTCCCTGCTGAGTACCGTAGGGGTCATTTCCCCACCCAGAGCCAACTGTGTCACATACTCAGCCTCTGGAAGTCCCAAAGTCCTTCCTCCAGCTGGCTCTCTTGTCTCTGAGGCTTTGGAGGTTCAGCGGAGGGAGGTCTCTGTCTCCAAGTCAAGTGTCAGGATCCCAGTCATGCATCAAAGGCACCGTTTAACTGAACAGCCCGCCCTTGGCATTCTTTGCAGCCCTCCCCCATTATTTTTCCTTTGTACTCTGGGAGCCCACAACCTGGCTCTTCTTTGTCACCTTTAATGATCAAGAGTCTTGGGGAGAAGACCTGGCTCCTATCTTCCCAGACCACCCTGCCTGGAGAGGTCAGGATGGAACTACCTCATTCAGCAAATTAGCTCTCAGAGCGTCGAATAGTGTTTCCTAATAGATCAGCATCCTCAGTAAAGTCTCCTCTCTAAAAATCCCAATCCGCCCAACCTTCAGATGCTCCCTCTTCCCACGCTCCCCATTTCCACTCTCTTAAAGGGTCTGGGTTAGTCCTATATGGGAGACGGACTGGGGCAAATCTCTGTCATCCCCTAGATGGCTCCACCTGCTTGTGCATGCTGGCATTGGGATCACTGTCCCTTGTATGGCTTTCTCTCATTGGTGGTCACTGTACAGGCACTGAAGACTCACGTGGCCACAGTAGGTTGTCACCCACTGGCCAGTGTCCCACTACCTTGGCCTCTCAGCACCTTCTGCACATTCCAGAGCCCTGCACCAAGCACCTGCTTGGTGCTGGTACTGCCCTCCCCTTTCTTCGTCTCCCAGTGTCTGGAAAAACCTGGTCTGAGTGCAACTTAGGAAGCTTTCAGGGCTGCCGTTGGGTCCTTGTGCATCCCTTTCTCCTTTTCCTGACCACAGCAAACATGTTAAGTCATGTTAAGTAAGTCTTGAGAATCAGTTCAAAAGGTCCAGAAGAAGAAACGGGACCTGAAGGTGGTCAGGCAACCAGCAAAATGCAGATCCTAGCCTGGAACCCACACCCTGAGGCCCAATCCATCTTTCTTACTTAATCTTCCCCACTGATGACAGGATTATTGGATCCACAGGACCTATATTCCCCAAGAGCACAGAGTTCTAAGACCACAACTCACTGGTCTTTCAGTCTTACTTGCCAGTGACTGGTGACGTATTAATCTTGGATCTTTTGGTACCTCTTACACTGAGTCAGAATCGCTCTCTCATAGTTTACGGTAGAAAGATGCTGAATTTACTGAAGCAAACCAAACTTGGTCATGCTTCCTATTGAAGCATCTCAATCAAACAGGTCAGCTGGAAGGCCTTCACCAACATGGATCTGTCCATGGCACGGAGAATCACTCCTTCTGGATCTGGGATTGGGCCAGCCATGACACCAGCCACCAGTTTCAGGGTGTTATTTTTTGGTTTCTTTATTAAAAACAGGTGCTAGTAGTAATTGCTTTGTGGCTTAGTAAATTAATTTGTGGGTGATTTTCAAATATTCAAAGCCAACAGGCTTGTTATGAACATAGATATTTTGAGTGGATATGCTCGTGGATTTTGTCTTCTCATTTCCATCTGAGGATTCCAGAGTCTTTTGCTCCTCCCTGCAACAGAGGCACTCTTGCCTCTTCCAGGGTGGTCCGAGCTGGTCCAGGGCGGGCCAGTCTGTTATCTGAAGTCACACATTTCTCCCTCATCACCTCACCTCAGTCTCGTTAGCTTCCTCACACGCTCCCTTTCTGTTTCTCTTCCTTCCTTTATTCATCGAGTGCTTAAGTATAGCCAAGCGATATGCTAAGACCTGAGGACAAGATATGGGCTTGTCATCAGGGAAGCCCATGATCTGATGTTTTATGTAGACTTATCTTTTCTCCAGGGTTCTTGCAGGTCAGTAACCTTGACATTCACATACAGGTACTCTGCAGAATGTGGACTTTCAGAGACACTGTCTGTTGTGCTGATAGATTTGCATTCATTCATTCATTCATTCATCCGTTTATTTAGCACATACTTGGGATAAGCCAGGCATTGTGTGGGGTTCTAGAAATATAGCTGCATACAAGTCGGACACTGTCCTCTGTTTCCTCTGTTCCCCAGGTAGACAGGAGGATACTTTGACGTTTCTGGAGAATGAGAACATTTAACCTTCCACGTTTAACCCACTGGCAGCCTGCAGTTCCAGTACAAAGCCCCGCCATGTGGCATCTGCCCACTGGGTGGAAAGTAGACAGCAACAAGGCTTCAGTCACCTGGTCGCTAGACCCTCAAAGCCCATATCCAGCTTGAATTTCTGAGATTTCTTTTGTTTTAAATAACACTCCTCACTTTACAAAGAGAGGAAAGCCTAAGCGTGACCAGTGAGTGCAGAGAAATTAGCAGTGTGAATTAAGAGGAGAGGTATACAGCCCATAGGCCAAGCACCCTGTATTGTTAACAGGGCCCCTCCCCTCCCCCCTGCTGTGTGAAGTCAGGATCAGGACGAGTCTGGAGTATCTGAACGTGCACTTCAGGGTAGCAATCATTCTATCCAGCTTGTTGTTTTGTTCTGTTTTCATTTACATTTTGGCGTTTAGGTTAGAAGAGGATTTGGCTGGGTTTTTTCAGAATGGGTGAGCGAGTGTGAGTTATTCTTGAGCACATCTAGTGTTCCATTTCTGAGAGCAAGTGGGCCCTTTCTACCTGCTTCCACTTAGTTTTGTCTGTGAAAACCTGGTTTAAAAAAATATGTACCACCAAGACAAATGATGTTCCAAGTGAGCTGGTTGCCGTGACAACCTCCAGGAAAAGCCAGTTGTTCCTCTCCATTTCATCCCATGTGTTTGATCAGTATCGCAAAGGGATGGCTGCCCTGAGATTCTGCAACAGGAGGACTCCTGTGCCCCTCAGGGCTGACGGTTGCCTGGAGCAGGCAGAAACTGCACATTCATGAACCAGGGGTTTGTTTCTATTCCCTTTGTGGAAACCAATCAATTACTAGATTAGTGGATGGTGCATAAAAATCTTGGCTAAGCCAAAGTCCCTTCTTGGAAATACAAGCCATAAAATTCAAAGGACGTCAAAGACCTCAGCTTGTTTAAGTGATTTTACTTCCAGCTGTGAGTGGCCTCAACACAGAGAGTTTGCACAGAGTTCTGCAGACCTGCTGGCAGTTACACAGGTAGGAAAAGCGCTTTACAGATGTTCAGTGGGGCATGGACCAGCAGCACGCATACTTAGCCAGCACACCATCTTCTTCTCATGATCCTTCCCACCCCTTGAAGACACACTGCCTTTTCTTTTTCCAGGTTTATTGAGATATTTGACATACAGTATTGGGGGTTATTGACATACAGTAAAATTCGCCCTTTTGAAGTATATGGTTCTGTGAATTTTGACAAACATATATAGCTTTGTAACCACCACCAAAATTAACATATTTCCATCACTCCCAAAATTCCCCCGACCCCTGTAGTCAATCCACTCCTCCCACCTTGGCAACCACTGATTGGTTTTCTGACCTTATAGTTTTGCCTTTTCTAGGATGTTGTATAAATGGAGCCAGACTACATAACCTTTGAGGCTGGTTCCTTTCTCTCGGCTTAGTATTGTGAGGCACCTATGCTGTGTGCCTATCCTTGCTTCCCTTACGTTACCTAGTGGTGTTCCATTGCATGGTGTACCCCACGGCTTCCTTGCTTCTACAATGCAGTTTGCCCCAGACGTTCCTCTTCAGGGGTCTACAGCTTATCTGCATGGCTGCTTCCAGCCCGCTGCTTCCTACAGCTCCCAAGCCTCCTTCTCCAAATGCCAGCTGTGCCCATAGGCAGCTCACACTTGGTTTTTGGTTCATGTCAGGATTTGACAGTGCAGAAAGCTGCCAGGGATGGGTGGGGGTGGGGGGGCTGGGCTAGGTCTCCGTTGCCTTTCATTTCTGCTGTGTCCTGGAGCTTGCCTCTCAGCTAGCAGATCTGCCATCTCCTGGGACCCCTCATGTCAGCTTGCACAGTCCTTGGCATTTATTGAGTGTTAGAGGGTGTGGAAGGCAAATGGATGAGAAGGCAGGGGGCTGGCCAGGGGCTCATCGCAACTCTTTCCTGGATTTCTTTGCTTCATCTACAGACTGAGGATATTCTTCTAGAAGTTCTCTCAGGCCTTCTGCAGTATTGCATTCTATCTTTCCCCCTTCTCATTTCTGGTGTTGTACCCTGTACACATGGTCATTCCTCATCTGGGTCCCATAAGCACACTAGTGCATGGCGTTACCTAAAATCCTCGTGAGAGGGACACACTGGTATTTGTCCTGTTAGACACTAATGAAGCTAAAATTAAGAGTCTTGAGAGCTGTTGAGAATGAGGTAGTTCTTCCTTAGGACCTGCAAGGTGACGACCCCTCCGAGCCATGTCTTGATTATGCCCTGCTCAGTGGCAGGTGAGCCCTGGAAGTCCCCCAGGAACCTCTCCAAGCAAACTGAAAACATCTGGGTCCAGGCCGAGGTGGGAGCCCAGGCCCGAAGGCTCCCATGGTGGGGGGCCACAGGTCTGCGCTGCTGGGGCTCTCTGGGCGAATTTTGCCACTGACTCTCATCACTCCCCTTCCCCAGCAGTGTTATTCCAGTCAGGCCCTTCTGGAAGAGGAGGCCCCCAACTCCTGTTGCAGCAGGTTTGGGTGAAAATAGACATGTGACAAAAAACAAGCTTCCGTTTTCCCTAACCCCCTAGATGCTGGGGCCGGGCTCTTTGGGGAGCCTTTGTTGGGAGGTGCCTCTGAAGAACAGGGGTTGTGACTGCCTTCGATCTCTCTGTGTGCGGTTCAGGGAACGCGGACCCTTTGTGTTTTCAGGGAAGTTCTTAACGGGACTACAATGGCGGGATGCAAAGGTCCAGCACATGGGAGCTCTAACGGACAGCGTGACACTGGGACAGAGGTCCCAGGGGCAAGAGTACTGGACTGGGCCCGCTCTGCTGTCTCCTTAGTCCTGTAACCTGCGTTGTCACCTCCCCTCCCAGACCTTGGTGGACTCAACTGAGACGCTCCCCTTCCAGTGTTGTATGCGGCAGACTGGCTCTTGGGAGCCATGGCCTCTGGGCAGCCATGTGGACCCAGGGACGGATATTCAAAGGCACCCTGGCCACCCTTGGTGATGGGCCCCCAGTCTGCATCTCTGCCCTCCCTTGGGATGGAGACTGGGGCGTGGGGGGGCACAGCAGTCTTTCACAGACACGAGCACATCAGCAAACCCTACGGAAGTGGAATTTTCTAACAGAATAAACTTGCTTGTTTGGTCTGTTTTCTGTAACTTTTGCTAAATACTTTATACATTTTTAATGTTACAAAGCTGTGTCTCCTGCCAGCATCCCTCCTCCTGGTGTGAATGTGTTTCCTCCACGCTGCATAGCCTTCTCCCTCTGACTGCCCAGACCAGTAAATAAAGTGGATGTCATATAATTTATAGGTGACACTGTTGAAACTCTGACCCCTGTGGGGGCTGTCCGCAGCCCTCCCCAACCCCTGTAATAGCATTCATGTGTATTAATGCTGAATTAAATGTTTAAAGTGTTTAAATTTTGAAGGCGTTTGCTATATGTAATTGTTCTGCGTTATTATGAAGCATTTTCAGGAAGTTGAATCTCGCCCATTTCTTCCCTTTGGAAAATGTGCGCACTTGAGATGCTTAGAATCACCCAAGCGAAATAAACTTTCCAGAGACACCGGGTCCCGCTGGGTGACCTTCCTCCCTGGAAAGCAGCCACACTCTCCTTTGGACAAATGTCCTCTGCATTCCTCCAGGCTCCCAGAACTGGTAATAATTTTGCTCCTGATAAATTAGCAAGGGGGCAAAAGGCACCTGGGCATTGACCCTCCCCTCCAGATGGGTGCCATGCTGCCAGACCCATACTCCTGACCCTCACCCCAACCCCCTCCCCTGGTGACTTGTCCCTATGGACAGGTGGGGCTCCCGGCTGTTGTTTCTTATCTCACCCATCCATTGATGCATCCCTTCCTTCATGCCATAATTATTGAGCACCTACTATGTTCCAGACACTGTCAGAGGTAATGGGAACAGTGAATGAAACAGGTAGAGCCCTGCCTTCACGAGCTTCCTTTCTAGCAAGGAAAGACAGACAAACGCAAAGTTATCACGAAAGTATGCAGTGTGGCTGAAGAAGGTGTTGGGTGTTACGGAGAAATAAAAACAGAGCAGAGGGAACTGGTAGTTTCCTAGGGGTGAGGGTGGGTAAGTTGCTCTATTAAATAGGGGAGTTGCGTAGCCTCACTGGGAAGGTGCCAAGACAAGGAGACTGAATACTGGGGAGACAGCCCAGTAAGTAGCTAGCCGGGGCAGGAATGTTCCTGCAGAGGAGGCGGCCTGGTTAGAGGCTGGGTGGGGGTGGGAGGGTAAGCGGTAGAGGACTACTTGTTTGGGGCCACTAGCTGGAGCAGAGCAATGGTAGGGAGGCCCAGCTTCCGCCGGGCTTTGCCAAGGGTGAAAGGCCTGTGACTTCTACTCTAGGGGTCTGAGCTGAGGCGCATGGCCTGACTTCGGTGCCACAGGGCTTGCTGCACTGCTGTAAGGGAGGAGGGCAGAGGCACCCTCCAAAGCTGGCTCCTCAGGGAGATTTCTGACAGGTTGCAGTGGGGTGGGACAGAATGAGAG
Organism: Macrotus californicus; assembly: GCA_007922815.1. Taxonomy (NCBI): domain Eukaryota; kingdom Metazoa; phylum Chordata; class Mammalia; order Chiroptera; family Phyllostomidae; genus Macrotus; species Macrotus californicus. The sequence continues at coordinate 88,100 of VMDR010001776.1, forward strand.
GTGCTGAGGGTGACTCCAAGGATTTCAGTCCAAGCAACCAGAAGACCAGGCTGCCACTCGGTGCAAAGGAGTGGCCATGGGAGGGGCGTCCTTTCCCACTGTCTGCCTCCCGGCCCTTCTCTCCTTTTCGGTTTCAGTGCAACTGTGCAGGCTCTGGGACCAGGCCCAGGAGCAAAGGTCGGCTTGTCTTGGAGCTCAGAGCCAGAGATGGTAGGGGGGTGGGGGTGGGGGCTGGGGGGCTGGGCCCTGGCTAATAGCTAAGACAGAGCTCCTGTTCGGGGTGTGACAGGCCAGCCTCTGGGAAAAGCCTGCTTCGTTCAGTCAAGGCAAGTCCAGGAGGGGAGACAGACTGAGACTGCCTGGAGACGAAGCCTTCTTCCCCGTGGACTTCAGGGTTAGGGGAGAGTTTATGGCCCCAGCCCAGACTTAACAAATCCATTCACAATACATCATCTCCAACCACTTGTTTGACTAAGGAGCATAAACTCTCCCTCTGATAGAAGATGTTTATGCAGGTTTTCAAACAAACCGCCAGGTCATGACCCCTCTCTCAGCAGCATCAACACAGCTGCCTGTAGGTCCCCCCTGCACTTGGGCCTCTCCTGGGCATAGCAGCCTGAAGAATGGGGACAGTACCAGGCTGCTTCCAACCTGGGTCCAGCTCCTTCTTCCTCGCCCCTGGAAAGGGCAGAAGAGGTTGGGGGGGCTCTACCTACCCACTATGTTAACCCAGGCCGTTTCCTTGCCCACTTGTTGTTATTAACCCAGGCCGTTTCCTTGCCCACTTGTTGTTATGGCAACCCCAGCTCCTCACCGGCAGACATGGAGCTTCTCACACCCTCGGCTCAGGCAGCTGTAATGTAGTGAAGGGCCCTGAATGGGGAGACTGACAGACCTGGGCTTTCCCCCTGGCTTTGCATTTTACAACTGTGTGGCGCAGGTCAGCAACAGTCATTTTGGAGTTTCGTTTTCACCCCTGTAACACCGGCCTGGCCTTATCTACAGGCCTGGTGTGGACAGGCTGACGACCCAGAAGGCATTTCTAACGGCCTCTCGCACCTGGTTCAGAGGTAAGGGGTGAACCTCCAGCCTCACTTGCATGGCCTGGGTTGTATTTGTTTCTCAGTTCGGTGACTGTCCTATTCCTAACTGCTCTTGAGAACGAAAGCCTTGCTACAAGAGAATGAAATCTAGAAGAAGAGAAAGGCTCTTAATAACTAACGTGCTCTCGCCAACTGACAGGACCAAAGAGTGAGTGTACCCACAGACCCCTAATGTTAAGGCTTCCTGAGAAACACTCTGGAACCACAGTGGGTGGAGTGAACTGGAGGAGTGGGTGAGCAGAGTTGGCTCCTGAACATTTGTCCTCCCTAAGCAAGAGCAGGGTGGGCCTGCCAGGTGGCTTTCTCCCAGCAGTAGGTACCTGATGTCCCCTGCCATTGGCCTGTTATGATGGGGTACAAACCCTGATTCACCTGCCTAGAGATTGTGGCGTTTATTCTTTGTAGTTGTGACCCCTGGGCAAAGAGGAGACATCTCTCCCATCCAGTTTGGCAATCTGGGGGCTCCAGGCGCATTCCCCTCCAGTGTTATGCTCGGCCAAGCTGGAGTACTGCCGACCTTCCCTTTGGGTGATAAGAATTCAGGTACATAGCATACCCACTAGGGTTCTTCCTTATGTCCTGCACTCGTTACTAAGCTGACTGCAGGGATGTGAAGTCTCCTCTTGCAGAGTTCCCATTTCCCATCTATCCATTCACTCACTCACCAAGCATGTTACTTGTCTGCTAGCTTCGGGCATCAGGCTGGGTTGCAAACTGACAACCTGTAAGCTGAAACCAAACCACAGATATGTTCTATTTGACCCACACCAAGTTTTTAGAAATTTTGAACTCTCAAAATGTATAAGCTTGGAAATTGCATCTAAAAATCTGATTTATGAATTTATCTTGGATAATCAAAAAATATAGTAACACTGGGCCATAATCCCATGTGACCACTTTCACATGGAGTTGAACAATGGCAGCCCCTCCCATGTGTGATACAGGCCTCACAACTCCCTATTGTCTCCCTGATCCAGCTCTTTCACTCCCTCCCTCCACATGCTGGCTCCTATAGGCAGTTTAGTTTTTGACCCTGTTGTAGATGAGCAATAACAAAAACTAACATGTGGTTAGTACTTAGTATGTGCCAGGCTCTACTCGAAGTATGTTCACACATTAACTCACTTCAGCCTCACAAAAACAATGAAGCAGATACTATTATTATGCCCGTTCACTGATGGCCCAGCCCTGCCAGGCACCATTCTGACAATGAAGATGCAGCCAGGAACAAGCGGATGGAGCCTCGCTTCCACGAAGCTCTCATTCTGGTGAGGCTCCAGACAGCACAGGGAACACATAAATAGGAATCCAGAGGGTGTATGGGGGAGGGAGCAAAGGAAAAACACGGTAAACAGTCTGGGGTGTGCTGATGGGTGTGGGTGGGGAGTGCAGGTGGAAATAGAGTGGACAATACAGATCTTTGTGAGAGGTGACATTTAAGGAAAGCCATGAAGGAGGTGAAGGGTTGGGAGAAGAACATTCTAGGCAGAAAGATGTTAGAAAATGTGCCTGGCAAGAAGGGGCTGGAAAGAAGTATTCAAAGTCATGAACAAAAGGAATAAATAAACATCCAACCAGAACAGAATGAAAAAAGAAGAATTCAAAAAAATGAGGAGAGACAGGAATCTATGGGACAACTTTAAATGCTCCAACATCTGAATCATAAGAGTGCCAGAAGGAGAAAAGGAAGAGCAAGAAATTGAAAACTCATTTGAACAAATAATGAAGGAAAACTTCCCCAATCTGGCAAAGGAAATAGATTTCTAGGAAGTCCAGGAAGCTCAGAGAGTCCCAAAGAAGTTGGATCCAAGGAGGAACACACCAAGGCACATCATAATTACATTACCCAAGATGAAAGATAAAGAGAGAAGCTTAAAAGCAGCAAGAGAAAAGGAGACAGTAACCTACAAAGGAGTGCCCATCAGACTGTCAGCTGATTTCTCAAAGGAAACCTTACAGGCAAGAAGGGGCTGGCAAGAAGTATTCCAAGTCATGAAAGGCAAGGACCTACATCCAAGATTACTCTATCCAGCAAAGCTATCATTCAGAATGGAAGGGCAGATCAAGTGCTTCCCAGATAAGGTCAAGTTCAAGGAGTTCATCATCACCAAGACCTTATTATATGAAATGTTAAAGGTACTTATCTAAGAAATAGAAGATCAAAAACTGTGAACAGTAAAATGACAACAAACTCACAGCTATCAACATCTGAACCTAAAAAACAAAAATTAAACAAACAACTAGAACAGGAACAGAATCAGAGAAATGGAGATCACATGGAGGGTTATCAGTAGGGAGGAGGAGAATGGGGGGGGGGGAGTTAAGGGAATAAGAAGCATAAATGGTAGGTACAAAATAGATAGGGGATGGTTAAGAATAGTATAGGAAATATAGAAGCCAAAGAACTTATATGTACAACCCATGCACATGAATTAAGTGTGGGCGAGGGGGCGGGGGGATGCTGGGAAGTGAGGGGAAGTGGGGTTGAAGGAGGACAAAGGGGAGAAAAAGATTGGGGCAACTATAATAGCATAGTCAATAAAATATACTTAAAAAAGAAAATGTGCCGGGGTCACACAGCCAGTATGTTGCAAAGTTGGAATTTGAACCCAGGTGGTCTCCAAGCCTGGCTCCTAACCCCTGCATTATAGGGCTTGATGGAAGATGGGACCCTCGGAGTTAGTGCAGAGGACAGGCGTGAACACCATTGTTCTCAGAGAGCTAGAGTTGGGCTGGAGGAGGAGGAACCTGGGACAGGGGGAAGGCCTTGGCCCAAGACTTGGGCTCTGAAAGTTCTGACCTCCTGTCCTGTCCTCCTAGAAGGCCAAAATGGATTGACGACTTGCTGTCAGCTCCTTATTTTAATCTCAGGAGGGTTCTGGGAACTTGCCTAGCCCCCACCAAGCTCCCGGCCCCTCCTCCTTCCTGGTACCGGGGTGAACCTGCTGTAAATCCCCCTAATCCGCCAGCATCTCGGTGTTGGTCTGACTGCAGCGGCACTGAGCCCTGGAAGCCTGAGGCCACGTCACTCCCACTCACCCACCCACCCACCCAGCCGCAACTACTTGGCCAGGCCCACACTACCTCACCCATGGGGAACAGCAAAAGTGGAGCTCTGTCCAAGGAGATCCTGGAGGAGCTGCAGCTGAACACCAAGTTCACGGAGGAGGAGCTGTGTGCCTGGTACCAGTCCTTCCTGAAGGAGTGCCCCAGCGGCCGCATCACAAGGCAGCAGTTCCAGAGCATCTACGCCAAGTTCTTCCCTGACTCTGACCCCAAAGCCTATGCCGAGCACGTTTTCCGCAGCTTCGACGCCAACAGTGATGGCACCCTGGACTTCAAGGAGTATGTCATCGCCTTGCACATGACCACAGCAGGCAAGCCCAGCCAGAAGCTGGAGTGGGCCTTCTCCCTCTACGATGTGGACGGCAATGGGGCCATCAGCAAGAACGAAGTGCTTGAGATCGTCATGGTCAGTCTCTATGCACCGCCCGCCTTCCCCTGTGCAAGCCTGGGGTCACCCAGGGTCAGGGCCCCCTGCTGCTGCTGCTGCTTGTGCACTGAGGTTGCAGCTGGGGGTGGGACTGCAGGGTGGAGTGGGGGCTGTATGACTCAGTGGCTCTGAGACCACGGTGAGAGGTCTCTAATGCACCTCTCAGAAGACCAGGCACTTTCCCACAGCTTCATTTCCCTCCTATTTACATTTTTTTTTGTTTCTTTCTATCCTTTCTTTCCTTACTTCTTCCTCTCTCCCTCCCTCCTTCCCTCTGTCCCTCATTCCTTCCTTCACTAAAATGTCCTTCAAAACCTTCAACCTTACATTTTCAGGTTCTACAACATGTTTTAAATACACAATAGAAAGAGGCCAGACTAGGGATGAGAAATGTGAGATTTAGTTCTGATTGTTTTCATAGAGCTTCTCCCCGGAAGCCTCCTCACCCTCATCTGACCTGTTCTAGACTGAACCACAGGATCCTCAGCTCCTTCTAGGCCAGGGCTTCCAACACACACTCTCCGCCCATCCACACTAGCCCAGTGTCCGATCATGTCTTGTGAAGATTTTAGGTGTCTTGAAAATAGTTTTATTTAATGTAAAAGTAATTCATGAAATTTAGAAACATATGCAAAAGAAAATTAAAATTACCTTTAATTTCATCATCCAGAGAAAACTTAACATTTCCAGTCTTTTAGCTATATATTTTTAAATAATTTTAGAACTATGAAATATTCATATGACTTTTATCATACCTTTTCCAGTTATTATTTTATTATGAATGTTTTCCATATCAGTATATATTCTTTAAAACCATTTTAATAACTGCTTAGAATTCCATCTACAGAAATGTCGTAAAATTACTTAACCATTTCTATATTTTAGACAATAAGGATGTTTCTATTTTTCTGTTATATTATTTATATTTACCTTCATTTAGTATCTTTTTTAAAGATTTTATTTATTTATTTTTAGAGAGAGGGGAAGGGATGGAGAAGAGGGGAAGGGAGGGAGAAGAGGGGAAGGGAGGGAGAAGAGGGGAGAGAAACAATGTGTGCTTGCCTATTGCATGCTCCCTACTGGGGACCTGGCCTGCAACCCAGGCATGTACCCTGACTGGGAATCGAACGGGTGACCCTCTGGTTCCCAGCCCACGCTCAATCCACTGAGCTACACCAGCCAGGGCTCATTTAGTATCTTTTTACCTGATCTTTTTTATCCCTCTATCATGCCACTTACTTTATTTTTCTAATTTCATTCCTGTTAAGAGGGAGAATGTTTGTCATGTTTTACATAATCTTTGATGCACTGGTAATCCTGTTCTCATTTGCACATGCTTCCACCCTTATTAGGAGACACCATAAATAAAGTAGCCAACCACACGGCTTGTGATCTGTGGGCTCTGCTTGCGCCTCCCATTAAGGGCAGGCTTGTCTGAGAACCTCACTAGCATCTGGGCAGGGCATTCAGATCAAATTCCCTTGGACTGGCTGGTGGCCTGGGGCGACCACATCCCAGAATCACCTTAAGGATGCCAGGCAGGCCCAGCAGAGGCCTACAAGTTGGTGCTCCTTGAGGAAGAGGAGGAGGGGAAGAAAGGGCGGGGAGAGGGAGGAAGGGCAGGGAAAAGGGAATGGACTGAAGAGGAGCATCCGTGGCTGAGGCTGTGCAAGGTCGCTGGCCTTGGAGTCAGAAGTTACACATTCCAGTCCCAGCTATGCCACCAACTAGCTGCATGGCCTTGGGAAAACCATATAACCTGCCAGGGCCCAGGGTGAGCATTCGATGGGTCTTTCTCTGTTCTTTCACTGAGGCCTTGACCATCTGTCCTTGCTGTTAGAAGTAGTGTGGGGCAGGCAGCAATAACTCCCAGCTTTTAACCTTCAAGGTGGCCCATGGTTCCCATGGCTCAGTACAGAGAGAGGAGTTAACAGAGTCCCCTACACTTCAGCTGCTGGGCACCTGCCAGCCGAAGCTACTACTGGGTTTGCTTTCCTTGTTCTTCTTGTTATAGCATAAGGGGCTGGAAGGGTACTTCTCAAGGTCATTGACCATCCCTCCAGGCTAATTTCATAGGCATTACTGGCTGTACTCTCAAGTGACTCCAAGGTGCCCTCCCAACTCCCACCCAGCACACTGCCTGCATCCTGAGCCTACCCCAAGGCTTAGGGCACAGGATGGGACAGGCTCAGGGGCCATGACTTTGAGTGTTCTCTCTGGGCCTGGCCAGCCCTGGAGCTGGATGAGCACATCAAGACCACTGGTCCCTTCCCCTGACCACGGGTCCAGAGGCACTTCCTGCCTGGTCCCGCATCGCACATCCAGCTCCTTGACTAGCGCGAGGAGAGGGAGGTCAGAAGGATCCTTGAGCCTAAAGCTAAACCTTTCTCTGGATTCCTCCCTGAGTGGAAGGGTAACCAAGGAGCTTCCTGAGCCCTGGGGAGACCTTTGGAAAGTTCTTGTTGACGCCTCCCCTCTCCCTTCCCCAGCCCCTGAAATGCCGTCTGAGACATAAGAATAAGTTGGCAAGTGGCATAATGCAAACTAAAACCAAAGTGCCTGGCTTAGAATCTCTGATCATCTGCTTCTAGCTGGGTGACTTTCAGCACGTTGACTCAGTGTCTTCATCTATAAAATGGGGTTGATAATGCCCACCTCATAAGGATGTGAGGGTTCCACGTAAAAGTGCTCGGAATAGTGGTGCATGTTAAGCACTCAACAGATGTTAGTGCTTCTTACCACAAGCCACCCCGGCTGGGCAACTGGGTACCACGTGGAGGTAGAAGCTGTTAGATATTTGAACATTCCTGGGCAGTAGGGTTCAAGGCGGCCATGGGATTATCACCAGGAAGCTTTTTATTTTATTTTATTTTATTTTATTTTATTTTATTTTATTTTATTTCATTTATTTAAATAAATTGAAAGCAACATGTCTACATGGTAAGGAGATTGAAACTGCACAGAAAGGAACAAATAAGAAGCAAAAGCCTGCTTCTTCACCCCTCCCAGGAGCTTTGATTCAGAAGGGCAGGCTGGGCCTGGGAATCTGTATTTTAACACCAGGGCTGCCAGCCCCTGCTGGTCCTGCTGACATGTCATTCCTCTTGATTTGGTGCAGGCGATTTTCAAAATGATCAGTCCTGAGGACGTGAAGCATCTTCCAGATGACGAAAACACCCCGGAGAAGCGAGCTGGGAAGATCTGGTCCTTCTTTGGAAAGAAGGATGATGGTGAATGCACTCTCTCCCTCATCTCTGTGGATTTCACAGTCAAGGGTTTTTTCCTGGGGACCCCAACAAGATATAGCTGTGGAGGTCTGGTGCCCTGTAGGGCTGGCTGACAGGCCCTGGGGAATGGGCAGACCCACTGGCCGGCGAGTCCACCTGCTGCCCCCTGGAGCTGCCACTGCCAATGGGAATGGCGCCTGTCCGTGGCTTAGGCAGCTCCATCTCTGCCTGAGAGTCTCCAGGCAAAGGAAGGCTCAGAATGGTAGAGCACTTTTGAAGGAAAACATCTTTGGTTAGAGCAGAGTTAACCCACACTGAAGTGATAGTCAAAAGTGAAGGCAATAGCATATTAGAAGCTCGTATGCACATGCCGAGCTTAGAGGAATTCAAACCACTTTGTGTTTACATGGAGTGCCAGTTTGTAGATACCTGGGTTTACTTCAATTGTTTTCAAAAATGCTTTCTAGACGGTTAGGACAAGGCAAGCTTTAGCTCAGTCTGTGTCTGAGTTAGCATCGAATTCCAGGTAAGCGGGATCTCAACTTACATGGTTTTAGTTAAGAAGTTAATTTGGGTTCCCCGAGAAGCACTACCAGGTTGCATTAGATTTAAATTAGGTTGTGAGAAACTTTTTGGGAGAAAGGCCTGTAAGGGAAAGCAGGGACAAATCTACAGAAAGCTGGGACACCCATCAGACTGCAAAGCAGATGGGACCCGTGTGGGCAGAGGGGCAAGGAAGGAAGGTTGGGTAAGAAAAGTCTTAGACTGCAGTGCCGTTCTGAGAAAGGTTTGGCAGAGCTGGGGGGGTGGGGTGTCCTCAAGCCCCCTTCTTCCAGGAGCTGGCCTGGCCTGGTGCCCTGCCTGCCCCCCACTCTCTGCCTGGGAGCAGCCTGCCGGAATGCAGCCGGTCTTGCACTGACAAGCAGTGGTGGCGGGGCTGCTGCTGCACGGTGCTCGTGGTGGTTGTGGGAAGGACAGCAGGGGAGCTGATGTCAGGGTGTGTTGCAAACTCACATGGCCACAGGAGCTCAGATGATGGAAGTGAGAAGTACGCGGTAGCCCTACGAAGTATGGGGACTGGCCAATAGAGGGGAGTGAAATGCCTGGTCTGATGGGTTCCATGTGGGAATACAGAGCCCACAGGCCCCTCCTTGTAGGATATTTAAAGAGAGGAGCCAGCCACTGAGACTTTTAAAATCTGAAGTGTCTCAGCTGATGAAGTACTACATGGCCCAAACACATGTGAGGGGCCAGCACTGACCCCTTTGGGATCTCTGGGGCCATCTCTCACCAGGGCTGCAGGGAGCAGGCCTCACTCAGCAGGATGTTAAGTAAGAGCAGGTAGAGACCACATTGGCCTTACTAACCTGCAGTCCGGGAAGAAGTCAGAAAAGCAGGAAGGTTGTTGGCTCTAGGGCCAGAGCCAGGCGAGGTAGGCGGGGCGTCTGGGCACAACACTGAAGGAGGTGTCTGTTCTCAGGTGCCACCTGTGCCTGCACAGCCCTGAAACTGAGCACCAACTCAGGGTGTGCAGGGTAGGTGCCTCACTGGCCTCACCTGAGTCCTGGCCTTCATATCACCACCTCTTTGAGCACCTTCTCCACCTCTTCATTCGCTCAGACCCTGGTTGTGTGAAATGACCCCTGTGACCTCCCACCCTGCTGGCCTGTAATCCCCTTCACAACATCCCTCCGGGTCTGCCGAGTCTCCTCTTCTGTTATTGGCTAAGCTGAAATCTGACCCGGCTAAAGGTCACAGGGCTGACACACCACCCCGGCCGGTGGGCCTGTGTGTTTCCTTTTACATGGCCCGCCTTGGGACAAGGCCCCCTTCCAGAACGGGGCCTGATGGTGGGGTTCCCAGCTCTTTTTGAGGCTGATGGGGCAGCTGAGACTTCAAGACCCAAATTTCATCCCCTAGACCTGCACAGGGAACCAGCCGGGGTCCTGATCCAGGATTAAGATTAAGGATATTCAAAAGGCCTGGAGCACAAGCAGGTGGAAGTGCAATTCAGGTCAGCCAAGCATTGCTGAACACCTACCACATGCAGGCCACTATGAGCATCACCATGACCTGAAAGAGCAGCCATCTCACTTTAGAGTAATTTCTACACACGACTGCCTTCCCTGCCAGGCCCAGAGTGTCCGTGTGGGGCCAGAGACTTTATCTCACTCCCTTCTGTGCCACACCCTGCCCTCTGCCCCTGCAGTGACCTCAGCCCCAAGCACAGTGGTTCTGGCACAGAGGAGAAGCTCAGCGAAAAGCATTTAACTGGATGAAACTGAATACAGCAGGTGGGGCCAAGGCTCTCTCTTGGTCCCACATGGGGAGGTCGATGGGGCACGCCAAGAGGCACAGGGTGGAACCGTGTAGGAGTTGTCAGCTGAGAACTGTGGGGCTGCCCACATGCTGGGGACGGGGCACCAGAGAGACCTCTCAACAAGCTAGGCTCTCCCGGGCACTGCATTGGGGCCCTGCACTTTCACTCCCTTCTCCCTGAGTGGATGCTGGTCCCTCCTTCTCAACTGAAACTGCCTTGTTCTGTCCCCCAAAAGTTCTTTCAGAACTTGAGGCTGGGACCTAGAGTAATACTCAAAATATTTAATAACCAGGAAGGCAGAGGCATTGGCCAATCAGAAGAGAAGCATAATACCAAAAAGCGTCCAAGACCCCTCAGGAGTGCCAGTCGTTAACCCTGCCTCTGCTGGTTCATGAGGAGGTCCAGGGGATGGGCTGGGTATCTGGGGCAGGGCAGGGGGACACCCTGGGGGCACTAAGACTCAAGGTTTTCACGATGGATACATCTGTATAGGACATGCCAGTCCTGACCTTAGTGTTTTTCTCCCATATGCAGATAAACTGACAGAGCAGGAGTTCATCGAGGGGACCCTGGCCAATAAAGAAATTCTGCGGCTGATCCAGTTTGAGCCTCAAAAAGTGAAGGAAAGGTTCAAGGAAAAGGAAAAGAATCCCTGATGCCAACCGCTTAGCTCTCCTGCCTCCCCTTACTGCTCACATAAACACACACTCATGCGTGCGCACACACACTCACCCTGCACGTGCACACACGTGTGCACACAAACACACCTAGGGGCCAAGAGAGCAGCCTCCAAACCCACAGCATGTTGAACCCACAGCACAGCTCCCTGCAGAACGCAAGCGTCCTTAGCGATCCCTGGCCCTTTCTTCCCTTGCCTGCCAGAGCCCCTCCCCTCACACCCACCTCCCAGCCCGCCTGCCAGCCTAGGCCTCCGTGATAATCCCAGGATTAGGTCGCAGGACTCCTGAACTTCACCCCTGTGTAAGCTCCTTTGTGGATTGCTGGGTAAGCAAGTTCTAATAAATGCGAACGTTGCGGAGCACGCAGTGGGCTGGTGGTTCTTGAACCAGAAAAGCAAATGACTTCTGTAGGTTCAGCCTCAAAGACAGGGACACATTGCCATTGAAGTCAAAGGTCAGGGTCTGGAACTGAGGTGGTGAAGACGGTGGACACGGCCCTGCTCTCGAGGGGCTCAGGGTGCACAGGGGACCACAGACCTCAGAGCTGCCATTGCCAGTGGGGAGGTTCCCATGGAGATGTGTAAAGCACTGTGAGCTGTCACAGGAGGGGCTGCCTGGTCCAGAGGATCAGAGAAGCTGTTCTTGATGAAGAGACATTTGAATCTTACGACCCAGAGGACAATCATGAGGGTGAGGGTGACGGTGGGGGTGGGGAAGCACTGTCTGGGCAGGGACCCTGAGGCAGGAAGAGAATTCCTGTGCGGGGGCCAGTGTGGCCAGAGACAGAGGGAGGTGGGTGGCCAAAGGTGAGTGAAGCCTGGCAGGCAGGCAGGGCCAGACCACACCAGCCTTCCTTGCAGCCCAGGGGAAGCATTCAGCCTCCCTGTGGGGACAGTGGGTACCCTTGTGGGGTTTGGAGCAGGAAGCATCTATGTTGGTAGCACCCTCGGGCAGGGTAGAACTAAGTCAGAGGGGCAATCCTGAGTGAGGGTGGGGAGGCTGGAGATGACATGGGTCTAGTTGCCTAGGTGGCCTGGGCTGGGGACCAGCAGTGGGATGGGGAGAATAGGGCCCCTTTGGAGATATGGAGAGGTAGACTCCGCCTCCCTGGCTGCAGGTAGAGTGGGAGGATGGCAGCCAGGTGTTTGGCTTGGTTGCTGGGTGAATGGCGATGCTATTTGCCCGGATGGGAACCAGGAGGTGGGGGGAGTGGCTGGGTTCAGAGGATAACGACAAGTTCAGTTTTCCTATGGTGAAAGGTGAGGACAGATGTGCTGGAGGTCCCTCATTTTAGAGACAGGAAAAGGAGGCCCAGTGTCAGCAAGCAGTTTGCCCAGCTGATGAGCAGATGCCAAGGCTGCCCACATTGCCTTATCAGAGCCGCAGGGCCTGGGCCCCCGAGAAAACACTCCACCAGTGGGTTCTCAAGATCACTGGAGTCACTATTTGGAAGGCCCACTTTTTCTCCAGTTTTAAGTTCCAAGGTGAGGTCAGAAAAATATGCAGGTGTCCTGGATACTTCACTGACCTGTGTGCACCCCCCTGAAACAGGGATATCTCCACTTGCTGGTATGCACCCCCTGAAACAGGGGTGTCTCTGCTTGCTGGTGTTGGGGGTGAGTCCCACCCCCACCCCCAGCTTTAACCACAGCAGTGCCACAATGGCCACCACCAGAGAGTGCTGCTTTTTGTGGAGGGTGAACTTGAGAGTAACCTTAACACTTAGGTTTGGAGCCAGGCGTCCTGCTAGACGCTGGACATTAATTCATCGAGGGAGGTGTTATCCTCACGGTATAGAGGGGATGCTGAGGCCATGAAGCCAAAGCAGGATTCAGTACTTAAACCAGAGTCCCTTCGGTTACACTAGGCTGCCTCAATAGTTCTGACCTGGAGGTGACAGGACAGAGAATTCTGTGATCCCACAATGCTGAGACTGGGAGGGAGAAGGGACACACAGCATCAGGGCCAGCAGTTCTGGGAGGAGAAAAGTTATTATTAGAGTCACCTGCCAAGACACCCCTCTGGGGTCAGGCATAGTGAGGCACCCAGGAGCCAATTCCCGGGGAGAAGACAGACCTTGGGTCTGGCCCAGGGTGGTCTCAGGGTAGAACTAAAAGGCTCAGTGCCCCACTCTGGTGCTCCTCCTCCACCCCACACACCACCCTCCTGAGTGAATCTGGTTGATTGGAATGTGCAGTTGGGGGCTTTTCACTCCTCTCTGAGGTCAGGGCATCTATGTCACTTGATTCTAAAATGACAGACACTGCATAGTAGCCTTGTTGGTCTGTAGTTCAATGAGAGGCATAAAGGGGCCAGTGGATCTCCTACTGGCCAGTGAAGAACCCAAGAGCAGTGACCTAATTAGCACACTCATTGGCTTGGGTAGTGGGGCTGCTTGAGCTTGGGTCCTGTACAGCCCTGGGGCCTCTGCTTAGAGAATCCAGAATCAGCATCAAGTCCAACTGGACCAAAGAGAAGAGGAGGTAGAGGTGGTGATGAATTACATCACGCATGGGACAGAAGACCCATCACGGACTGTTTTGGCACAAGTGGGAATTTGCTGACTCACTAACTGAAAGTCCAGGAGGAGCACTAGCTTTAGGTCTTGCTTTAGTCCAGGGCCTCTGACAATGTCTCAGGGCTCTTTCTCCATCTCCTGGGTCTGCTTTTTACTGTAGTGGCTCCATTCTTGGGCAGACTTTACTCTGTGCTGGTTCTAATTTCAGCAGAAAAGAAATGCCTTTCTATGTATGATGAGTCTTAGCCAAAATCCCAGGACCATCTCTGACTCAGTATATGTCCATCCCTGCTCCAATATCTGGGCCCAGGAGGAGGCCATGCTCAGACTGGCCCAGCACAGTTTCATGTCCATCCTTGGTGCTGAGGATGGAGTTGAGACAATCCAACTTCAGGGACCAAGAGTGGGAGATAAGTGGTCTCCAAGAGGAAGATTTGGGTGCTATTGGTGTAAGAGGGATGAGTTGTGAAAACAGATGTCCATTATGGAGACTGGGAAGTCACTTCACCTCTGAAGTTCTGTTTCCTCATGTACCTGTAACTCAATGGAAGAAATGGGTCTCATCAAGAACAAAAGCCAAAGTGCCCTGTCCCCTATTGCCACCTGCTCTCACAGGACCCCAGCCTCTTGTACAGTGCCCCTCAGGTATTTCTTAGCATCCCCACAGATTCACCAGCAGGTCCCTTAGTGCTGGGAACAGAGCACTGACTTCTCTTGAACATGTGAGCCCTTCAGCTCCAGTGAGAAACAAATGCGAAAGAATCAACAAAATACAAATCAAATTAAATAAACTTGTTATTTTAATCATTAACAGGACAAGAGCAGTGTGTGTGTGCCACCCCATTTGTGGAGTGATGGGGGGAAGGACATATTTACAAAGCTAGGAAAAAAAACTTCCTTCTCCTATTAACGACAGGGTCCTGGATAACTGACCCCTGGCAGCATCTGATGCTCCCAAGACATTGCTGTCCTGTCTCATCTGATGCACATGTACTGGGCACCTACTCAGAACAAGCTGTGCTGGGTACAGGCTGGGGATATGACATGGCCCCAGATTTCCTGGAGCTAATAGGCTCATGAGAAAAGGCAGGGACATTTGCAGAGAGGAAAAATTAGGACATGTGATTTGACAATTGAATCATGGGTAACCTGCACACCAAAAAACAGACCTTTATTATGCACTTGCCTAATGCCTTCAGAGCTGCTTTAGTTTCGCCTTTTGCAAAGCAGAGCCAGGACTAAGGTGAGGGCCAGAAGAGCAGTGGCCTCAGGTGCAAAATTCAATGGGGAGGGGGCAAACAACTCAGCAATAAACATAAATCATCTTTGAATGCAATAGTTTAAAAATAAAAATTAATGTTAAAAAGTCAAAATATTAAACACAGCCGGGATCAGACCATGCACTTACATGAACTGGCCTGGCTCCCCCTCACCCTTGTCCCAGCCCTGGTTTCACTGAAACATCATTTGTATGATGGCCCATAGGCTGTAGTTTGCAGATTTGATTTTTTTTTAAATATTGCACTAAGATATTACTGACCTTGACAATTGAAGATTTTTTCAAAGTACTCTCAAATCATACACCCTCACTTGCCTCAGTCCCAGCCCTACTGCAAAGTACCCTTGAAAATAGAGTTGCCAGGTAAAATAAAGGACTCGTAATTAAAATTGAATTTTAGATAAAGTATATCCCAAGGGATATACATTTATAAGGTTGTTTATCTGGAATTCAAATTTAATGGAGCGTGATGTGTCTTTATTTGCTAAATCTGGCAACCCCACTTGAGAAGTGGCATATGGCCCCCTTCTAACATAAGGCACTATTTAGTGCCATGACATCCCACCCCACCCACATACACGTACATTTTACACTCTAGACAGGCAACATTCCTAGGCATCAACACCCTGTTTCTATAGGATGCTCCCCCTCCTATCTTCTTTCTGCTTCTTGCCTTAGAGTTTCAGCCACTGAGCCAGACCCTAATTGCTTGGGCCCTCCTCAGCCTCCAGAAGCACCCTCTACTCAGGGTCTGGGGCACAACTCAGATTCTGCATGGGCAGAATGGGTCACACAGGCCCAGCCCTCTCAGTGCCCCCAGCCCCTCTAGCATGTCAGATCTACTACAGCCCTATGGCTTCACCAGGCCCTCCAGCTTTCAGCATCCCTTTCCACAAGGAGGGTGCAATCCCCATCAGTGGGCACTAGGGGCAGGGAGAGCTGTGGCAAATCTCCTGGAGCACCAATGTGTCAGTGACAAACCAAAAATGGCAGAGAATGGGAGGGCAAGCAAGGCTTAAGGAAGCAAAGCTGAGAAAGGCAGACAGAGCCAACAAGCAGGGGAAAGGATAAATGGAGCCTCTCAGAGGGGCCCTTGGGTCTGGGGCCAACCCTGAGAGGAAGGAGGGGGCTATTGGAAATAAGCAGAACTTCTGCTGAAGACTTGAGATGGAGAGAAGGGAAGACTTGGCAGGAGAGGAGGAGAGAAGAAGGAAAGGAACCAGGTTCTGTGGGCAGCTTGGGGTGCCACACTGTCTGAGGACAGCAGGCGTGTCACAGCCAGACTGTTGAATTCAGAATACCACCAGCTTGCCCCGCCACTGGCCATCTAGGCGATGTTCTAACCTCAGAACTACCTGGGAAGCTCCTTACCCAACTGCCATCCCTGGCCATCCTTCCAGACACACTCTCACAGCCTCTGCCAGGAGCTGGACTGTGCAGGCAAAACCCTTCCCAGGCAATCCTTCTACACCCTGCACCCAGCCCCACATGGAAACCTTGTGCCACCAGGAGTAAAGGAAGAGATCCCGGCTGCCCTATTTCATAGCAGGCATCTCTCTGTATCTTAGGGCTCCATTCACCTGAACATAGGGTCAGGCCCAGAGGCTGGTGGTCATTCTGGAAAGGGTATTAGGATGACAAAGGCAGGCAGAAGTGGTGAGTGTTTATGCAACCTCATGCAGAGCAAAGTGGGCCGAGTGCAGGAGAGTAATGAGCATGCCCCACAACACCCGTCTGGCTTGGCCTCCTCCTCTTCCACCCATCTCAGAGCTTGGCTGCCTGCCTAGGTCTCACTCTCCTCGAGAATCTCCTCCATGGTGTGGGCCAGAGAGAAGTCTCCCTCGCTACTCTCAGACAGGCTGCTGCCGCAGGACCAGGGTACAAGGCCCCGCTGGGACCAGGTACCAGTCTCCCTCGGGCCCTGCGCGGTCAGCTGCAGGAGCTGCCCACTGCCAGGCGAGGACCGCGGCCTCTGCAGGGCCCTGGCACTGTCTCCCTTGGAGAGCTTCTTGGGACAACTCCCCAGGAACCGGAAATTCTTCTCCAGGACCCAGGCTCTGCAGCCCGAGTGGTGGGCTAGCAGGAAGCGGACCCAGTGCTTCCGCAGCTCAGCCTTCACCTGCCAGGGGAGAAGAGGTCAGGGTTACTGTCTCAGAGTCATTTGGCCATGGGTCCACTCAACAAATATTTACTGATTAGGTGGTAAATCTGGGCCACCTTAAGAAACATACGTTCTACTTGAGGGAAATGAACAAAGAGGAGCAAACCAACCCCTGTTAGCACAGCAGTTGGAAGTGATACTGGGAGTCCATTAAGCAAAACAAGGAGGGAAGGAGACAAAGTTTGGGATATGGTTGAACAGAAAGGAAAGGAAAGGATTGCATCGAGGTGGTATTGGAGGCCCACCTGATGGATGAAGGAGCCCCTGCATGAAGTTGCAGCCATGAGCAAGATGGAAGTGGGTTTGCTGCCAAGAAGCTTACATGCTTGTGGGAGGAGACAGAAGTATATGTTTGAACCTGGGATGGGGGGAGGGGAAGATGAAAGGGGACTGGAAATTCTCCTGACTCCTGAGGGCAGGAAAAAACTGTTCTGGCCTCTGCCCCTTTCAAGCTTCTTTCCAGGGAGCAGAGAACTGGTTGGGGATATGCAATAATAGGAATAATAAAAATGATCGTAGTTATCAGGTACTGGGCCTTTGTTACGAGCTTGGCATGCCCAGGGCAATAGAGGGTAGGGACAGTTGTTATTCTCACTTTACAGATGAGGAAACTGAGGCTCAAAGAGCCACAGTGACCTAACTCAGAGCTCCCAAGTGAGTGAGTAATGGCTACAGTCCAGATATCTGGACTCCAGAGTCCAAGCCTGTGTCCTCTATCACGCTCCCACTGCCAGCCTGTCTCCAGCAGGGCCAGGATGGGGTTCTGAGCTTCCTTACATGTACCCCATCTCCTTTTCCCACTGATCTAAGCTGCCTCCTGCTCCCACCCCTGGAGGCTCATGGTGCAAATTTGTCCCATTGCAGGATGGTCATTGGATACTCGCCCATGGCACCATCACAGAAATAGGAGGCCCTGGGGGCAGCAGGATGCCAGCCTAGCCTCTCGGGAAGCTAGATAGCAGCATGGAAAACATACCTCTCCATTGGCAAAGCAATACTGCAAGGCCACAAGCAGCCCCTGGAATGGAAAGAAGAGGTAGCATGAACTTTGACTCGGTAGGAGCTGTGTCTGAAAGTCCAGAGGCCCGTCCCAGTCCCAGTAGCCCCCAGGAGAGGGAGGCACCTACACTGCTTGCACTACCTAGAGTTAGTCACACTGGGTAAATGAGTTTCCATGAGAGCTCTTCTTCCTTTGACACTCATCACCCATACCAGCCTAGGTGTTTGCTTAGGTACTCATAGGTCAATGATGATTAAATCCCAAAGACCCTATATCATTCATTCAGCTATACAAATACTGTGCAGGACCACTGGCCCATTTCTCCTCATCTGTGGTGGACATTGGCTAATTTTTTTTGCCTCCCTTGAATCCTGTCCTTTTGGAAACTGACCTTCCCCTACTCCCTTTCCCTAGGCTTCTGTCAGGGTCAATCATGCAGTCCCCATGTTCTAGGATGGCCATCACCACAATATAATCCACCCAAAAGGTCATGTGACCCAATCTGAGTTCTTGTCACTAAGAAAGAAGAGAGGGTTGTATCCTCTTCCCTAGATTTGCCAGCTTAATAGTCAAAATAAGCCTGGAGGTACTTCTGGGCATCTTGCCAGCTGCATGGAAAAAGCCCGCCTGAGAATGAAGCCAACAGAGAGAGAAGCAGAGGCTGGAGATGGTGAAAGACAGAATTCTGGTGATGTTGTCTGAGTGTCTGGATCCAGCGATGTCTAATTCTGATGTTTTCATTTATATGAGATAGTAAACACCTCTTTCCCTTGTCAAAATATTTCTTTAGAAAACATACATGATTTCACACCAGTGGTTTCTCATCACACCTAGATGAAAATGAAACGTAACCACCATAGGCACTAAGGTGATCTGGGCTGTGTCTATGTCACTGGCTGCATCTCATACCATGCTTCCCCTGGGCCTGGCATCCTAGCCACACCGGCCTCCGGCTTCCTCCAGCATCTCCAGTTCATGTAGCAGTTACCTGTTGCTGTGTTGCTATATAATTTAGTGGACCAAAACCATACAGATTTACCATCTCACATACTTTCTATGGGCCAAGAATCTGGCAGTGGCTTAGCTGGGTGGTCTGAATCAGGCTGTAGTCAAAAGTCAGTAGGAACTTCAGTCATCTGAAGGCCTGAGTTGCTTCCATGATGGCTCACATGCCTGGCCGGTTAGTGCTAGTTGCTGGTAGTGAGACAGCAGTGGCAGCCCCAGAAGCTGCAGCCAAGGGAGGACACTTGCCCCACCCCCCTTGGTGTTTCCTCGCTCTGGCAGAGACCTACTCATCATCAGCCCGTGCCACCCTTTTTCCGCCCAGTTGTAGATAAAAGTCCTGACCCGACCCCTGCTGGGTGCTCAGAATTTGGAGACTATCTCCTCTGAGCCTGCGTGCATGAATAAAGGCTAACTCCGTTCCCCAAGCAGTGTGTGTCTGTTTTTCCACAACAGTAGGAGGCCTCAGTCTCCCTCCACAGAGCTGTTGGAGCATCCTCATGACATGGCAGCTGGCTAGCCCCACAGTGGCCAAGTCAAGGGAGCAAGGCAGAAGCCACACCCCCTTTAGGACCTGCCCTGAAAAGCTACATACCTTCACATCCACAATACTTGAATGGTCACACATGTCTTGCCTGGTACATTGTCAAACCACTTGTAAAATATGATAGGACCATTCCTTTCTGTCCTCTTCCTAGTTATTTAGAATTCTGGACCCAAGGATCACAATGAAAACAACAGGCCACCTTTATATGGCATTTTCAATGATCAAGTATTTGTGTTGGGGAAGTTTCAATAAAGGGATCATCTTTTGATGTTGGAAAACCTCCCTGGATTCACTGCTTCACTGCCAGAGGTCTGGAATCAAAGATGCTTGAGTTAATGTTTGTTTCCACTGTTTTTCCAGACTCCTACGCTCCCTGATTTATTAAACAGTCCCATGTCCCTGTTGTGTAGGGGTCTGTGGGGCTGGGGCTGTGTGTCCGATACACTGAAGCTGGCTGTGTGTACTGGGCCCAATGACTTGAGTGTTTACGGGAAGAATCTCATAAAATGCCAGAACTCACAAGGAAAGAACATGTTCCAAAGTGAGGGTCCCAGTGCAGGCCGACTCTCTCATTTCTCTTAGTAGCATTTCTCTCAACCCTGTTTCTGGTAAGGAAGGTTCAGCGCCAGGAAAAATGATGAAATTGAAAAGGAATTATAAAATGTTGCCCTGGGGAAAGATTTTTATACTCTTCCTCGTGGAAGTCTGACATCTCCATGCTGACTATCACAACATCAATCAAATGCTGTGGATTCTCCCCAGCCATGTGGGACTTTTCATCTCTTATGCGTCTAGCTATTCCAAGGCTCCTAAACAGGGGCATGGTGGTCGCAGTTAAACATCTTCACACGTACTGCCGCACTGGAGGTTTGCAGGTGCTCTGTAAGGGGACAGAGCCAGGAGTATTGGCCTTCGGGCACATGGTATTAGAGGGTGTCTCAGAGCATGTCAGAATCCTCAAGAATGAGTTAGCTAGAACAGGATTCCACATCACAGACGTGTCTCTCCTCTCAGGGTCTGGATTCACCCTTTTAGGAACATCCTGGAGTCTGGTTAACTCTCATCCTAATAAAGTAAGTGTGAAGAGAGAGGCCCAAGAGGACATATGTCATCTCTACTTGTCAGTCTCTCCAAAGATCCTCGATGGAAGTGGTGAAAATCACTAAGCAATAAGCACTTGAAAGAGCAAGGGACTCTCAAAAGCAGCAAGAAAAGATCTAGTGCTGATTCCTACTGATTCACTACGATATGACCCACCAAAGATGCCCCCGTGCATCTGCCCACCCATATTCTTGCCTCTGCCTGGTGGGATGGAAGGGAACAGTGCAGGGGTATAAGAAGGTGGGAGGCCTCTGACCATGCACACCCCTCCTGAGTGTGTTTACTGGCTCAGGCTGCAGAGCCACTCTGCTTGCTCACACTCCTCAGTGCTGCACTACTGTGAGTGGGGCTCTGTCTGGCTGCAGATCCAACGGATCCAGTGTGGTCGCTAGTCCCCAGAGATGGCCCCAATGGTTCCTCCCCTCCCTGTAGGCATATGCTCTTCCTCACCTCAAGAGGTGGACCTTATTTTTCCTTTGAATCTGGGATAAGCTTGTGACTCCTCCTACCAATAATACAACATGGTCAAAGTGATATTCTGGGACTTCTGAGCCCATGCCTCAGGAATGTTGGAAGTTTCTCCTTTCTCTTTCTCAGAACATTTGCTCTTGTGATGCTCCAAGAGTCCAGCTGCCCTGGTGGGAGATGTTTAAGATATATAGAGAGGCCACTTGGAGAACTCTAACTCCTTGGCTGATTGGTAGCCTCTGCTGAGCTCAGCCAACAGGCCAGGTCAATGGCTAGCCATGCAACTGAGCCATCTTGGATGTTCCAGGCCAATCGAGTCTTCAGATGTTTGCAGTGCGAACCAAAAATCACATGTATCAGAAGGACCACCACATTGTACCCAGAGAGCCCACCTCACGGCATCACGAGAGATAATAACGTGATTACTGCCTTAAGCCATGACGTTTTGGGGTCACTTGTTACATAGCAATAGATGACTCACACGTGCTCCCTTCCCAGAGGAGCATGATGGGATAGAATTCCTTCTCAGAAATCTGTCCCTTAGGGGAAAAAAGGGCCACCAAGTACTACTGGTGTAACAGCTGCAGCTTTTTGTTGCCATTGTTTTTTCTAATTTGGGATTACCTTTCAAAGAAGATTAAGACCAAACAACACAGGAAACCCAAATTACTAAGCCTTAGCTTTTGAAATCTCCCAAAAGATTGACAGAAATTAAACATGGTTTTATACTGAAAAAAAAGTTGCTGATTGGTCCTCTGTCTCAGTGCAAAGCTGCACAAAACTCAGCTCTAATAGGAAGGAAAAATGGCCATTGTCCAACTGCTCAGCCCACTCCTCAGGCTCTGTCTCCCTGGGCTTTTGTGGCTGTGCAGTGGGCAGGACACTGTCTCCACCCTGGCCCCAGAATCGCAGCGCCTGGCCCTGTCTGCTGGCAGGGGTTTGAGACTCCGGTGTAGCAGGTTTTGGCGTCTCCTGGTTCTGACCTGGTTCATGCCTCTGAGGCGCACGATGGTATAATTGTCACAAGCAGGGGTTGAGCTTAACCTCTGTGTACAAATTCACCTCTGGCACTTATTAGAATTTGCAGGCTCTCCTCTGGGTCTCAGTTCCTTCATTTTTAAAATGGCACAATACTCTCTTCCTCACAAGATAATGTGAGGATTCAATGAGATTGAGAGTGTTTGGGGGTAAACAGATATTTTCTAGCATACTATTTTAATTCCTCTGCTGATACTCATACTATATGTTTTTAGTTACTTTCCTGATTTTGTACCACAGGTTACAACATGCATCTTAACTTGTCATAAGCTATTTCATATTAATACTAACAATTATGGTAAAATATAGAAACATCTTCAATACAGCTCTATTCCTCCTTGTTCTTTTGTGCTATTAGTATTATAAGATATCAGATCATTATATAATACAGTTTATAGCAATAATAAAGTTTATAATTGTCTTATTAAATCTTATGTTTTTAAAATCAGTTGAATAAAAGAGAAAAATATATATTTACATCTTTCATATTTATCTATGTATTCACCTTTTCTAGTGCTCTTTCTTCATGCGGATTTGAGTTACCGACTCCTGTCTTTTTCTTCCACCTGACAGACTGCCCCTGATACTCCTCTTAAGGAGGGTTGCTGGCAGTAAAGTCTCTTAGTCTGTTTATTTGAATATGTCTTTATTTTACCTTAATTTCAAAGCATAATTTTTGCTAAGTATAGAATACTGGATTAACTTATGCTGTCTTTCAGCATTTTGATTAGGTCATTCCACTGCTTTGGGGCCTCCATTGCTTTATTTATTTATTTATTTATTTATTTATTTATTTATTTATTTCTTCTCTCTCTCACTCTCTCTCTCTCTTTCCCCCCCTCCACCCCTCTCTCTCTTTCCTTCTTTTTTTTCTTTCAGTTACAAAATTTAATTGTAAGGATCAAGCAGTGGTTATGGGTCAAACAATCCATATTAATAGCTCTGAAGGGTGCAGCGCTAGCTCTTAAAGGTGACAAATACCAATCAGATTCTCACAACACTGTTCAGGATCTAAATAAGTGTAATTCTGAACACAGTTCAATACACAAGGCTAAGAGTGATAGTGCAATCACCAATAATCAAACCAAGGGCATCGTTTTCCAAATCACTTTATTCTAGCTTTTTAAAAGTCTACGTCTACATAAAACTCAAAGCAATCTAATGATGTTTCTACCTGAGATCAAAACAAGTTTATTTTTTCCTATATAAACATAATTCTTGACATTGAGGTAAATCTGAAATCATGTGATATATTTTGTTAAACTTTCCCTCCAAAATTTAAACCCTGCTTTAGAGAGAAATTCTCATGATACACATACATATATTTATGTATTTTTCTTCAAAGACTAATGATGGATTTATGAGGTTAACAGGCTTGAATTGGAACTCTGATGCTAATATGAAAATAAAATCCATACATTTGTACAGTGTTCCTGCATGGCACAATATGAAATGTGAGTACAGAATCTATGTACATATAAGAGTCATCAAGAGTTCAGGAATTAAGCTAATTTTAAGAAAAGTCATTCTATTATTTTTTTGAAGCAGAGGTTGTAACGTTGCAATATATAAAAAATATTGTATGTAAAAACTTCAAAACCAAGTATGAGGCTAAATTGGAAATAACTGCGATTTAAATTAATATCTAAACACAACTGGATCTTTATTGTGGCAATGCAACTTTTTGCTCTGTGGCCTGAAGGTTTTACTGAGGCAACAACCTCTTTTTTTTT
>VMDR010001777.1:0-111778 GCA_007922815.1 Macrotus californicus
TTTTTTTTTGCCAAGCAATAACTAGTCCCTCTTAAGGTGGAAGCACAGAGCTCTAACCTGCAAGTATGTCAGGAAAGGAGACATTTAGGAGCCTGACTATAACTAGGTGTTGTAGGTGTCCCTGCTTATGATCAGTTGACCTGGAGTCAGAGGTACCAGAGCAGGATGTACTCTGAGTCCTCCTCTGCTTGTGAGGTAGAGGTGTAGTCACTGTGGTCCCACCTCCTTGGGGAGGAGGTGAGAATATAAGGACTACAAGACTCTGTTGTAGCTCCAGGGACATTTGACATATGATGCATTAACCCTTCTGTTTTATAAATTACTCTTTGGGTCACAGTCACACTTAATGAAAGAATAAGAAACTGCTCATCTGCTCTCTGTCAAACGTAAGACTTAATTTCTTCTGGAAACTGATTTTATCAGAGATCATTTCATAGTATCAGACATCTCCCAAAAAAACCTTAATTCAGAAACTAAAAAGATAACACATTGCAGTTTTTAAAAGTAAATGGCACCTGTTACCTATCCTTGGGCTATACACAGGAGATAAAGGCTAAGGCAGAGTTGTAGACAGCCTCGTAGAGTACAAGCAGACTGACGGTGACATCATGTTAAAAGGGTTATACACCACGACCAAGTAGGGTTTATCCTGGGGATGTAAGAGTGGTTCAGCATACAAAAATAAGTAAGTGTAATATACCGTAATAATAGAACAAAGGGAAAAGACCGTGTGATCATCTTAATTGACACAGAAAAAGCATTTAACAAAATCCAACATCCTCTCATGATAAAAAACACTCTGCTGACTTGGACTAGAAGGCAGCTTCTTCCACATGAAAAATGATTTTTATAAAAAAATCCACAGTTTATATTATACTCAATGGTGAAAGATGGAACGCTCTCCCCGTACCATCAAGGAACAGGCAAGGAAAGTGCAAGTGAGCACTTTCACCGCTGCTGTTCAACATCATGCACTGGAAATCCCACACAGAGCAGTTAGGCAAGACAATGAAATAAAGGCTTTCAGACTGGAAAAGAAGTAAGACTATCTCTATTCACAAATGACATAGAAAACCCCAATTGAAAAACATCTGTATGAGTAGACCTGCGCAGTTCAAACCTGAGTTGCCCAAGGGTCACCTGTACATGAATTTCACAAAGTAGCAGGATACAAAGTCAACACACAAAAATCTGTTGTATTTCTATATTTTAACAATTAAACAATCTAAAAAGGAAATTGCAAAAGCAGTTGTATTTACAATAGCATCAAAGAGAATAAAATACTTATTTATTAGCATCCAAGGAAGTTGAAAAACTTGTACATTGAAAACTGTGAAATATTGCTGAAAGAAATTAAAGACGACATATAAATGGAAACACACCTCGTGTTCATGGATTAGAAGACAATATTATTAAAAAGTTGACAATACCCAACACAGTGTATACATTCACTGTCCCTTATCAAAATCCCGAAAGTGGTTTCTTACAGAAATAGAAAAACTCATCCTGAAATTTGTGTGGTATTTCAAGGGACCACAAATACCCAAAACAATCTTTTTAAGAAAATATTTTTCATTGATTATGCTATTGCAGTTGTCCCAATTTTTCCCCTTTGCCCTCCGCCCTGCACCTCCTTCCCTTAGTTCATGTCCATGGGTTGTGCGTGTAAGTTCTTCAGCTTCTCCATTTCCTATACTATTATTATTTTTTCTTTATTAAGATTTAAATTATTTTCAGAGAGAAGGGAAGGGAGAGAGAAAGAAGGAGAGAAACATCAGTTGGTTGCCTCTCGCACACTCCCAACCAGGGACCTGGCCCACAACCCAGGCATGTACCCTGACTAGGAATCGAGCAAGCGACCTTTCAGTTCATAGGCCAGCACTCAGTCCACTGAGCCACCCCAGCCAGGGCTCCTATACTATTCTTAACATCCCCCTGTCCTGTACCTACCAATTATGCTTCCCTGTTTTTTTTTTTTTTAGATTTTATGTATTTATTTTTAGAGATAGGGGAATGGAAAGAGAAAGAGAAGGAGAGAAACATCAACATGCCAGAGAAACATCAATTGGTTGCCTCTTGTGCGCCCCCTACCGGGGACCTGGCCTACAACCCAGGCATGTGCCCTGACTGGAAAATGAACCAGTGACCTTTCAGTTTGCAGGCGGCACTCAACACACTGAGCCATGCCAGCCAGGCCCAATTATGCTCCTTAATCCCTGCACTTTTTTCCCATTCTATGATTTTGTTCTTGTTCTCGTTGTTTGCTTAGTTTTTTTGTTTTTTTTTTAGATTCAGTTGTTGATAGTTGTGAATTAGTTGCCATTTTAATGTTTATAGCTTTGATCTTTTTCTTTTTCTTAAATAAGTCCCTTTAACATTCATATAATAAGAGCTTGGTGATGATGAACTCCCTTTAGCTTTACCTTATCTGGGAAGCACTTTATCTGCCCTTCCATTCTAAATGAAAGTTTTGCTAGATAGAGTCATCTAGATTACTTTTCATCACTTTGAATACTTTTTTCCAGTTCTTTCTTGTCTGCAGTTTCTTTTGAGAAATTGGCTGATAGTCTTATGGGAACTCCTTTGTAGGTAACTCTGTGCTTTTCTTTTACTGCTTTTAAAATTCTCTCTTTATCTTTAACCTTTGACATTTTAATTATGTGTCTTAGTGTGGTCCTCTTTGGATCCAACCTCTTTGGGACTCTCTGTGCTTCCTGGACTTGTATGTCTATTTCCTTTGCCAAATTAAGGAAGTTTCCTTTCATTATTTTTTCAAGTAAGTTTTCAATTTCTTGCTCTTCCTATTCTCCTTCTGGCTTCTCCTCCAAATCCCTTTGATTTGGATGTTGGTACATTTGGAGATGTCCCAGAGGGTCTTTATATTATTTTTGTTTGTTTGGGTTTTTTTAATTCTTTTTTCCTATGGCTGTTCAGGTTGACTGTTTGTTTCTTCCTTATGTTCCAAGTTGTTGAGTTGAATCCCAGCTTCCTCCCCTCCACTGATGGTTCCCTGTAGATTTTTCTTTATTTCATTTCATATAACCTTCATTTCTTCCTTCATGTTGTTGCTGTACTCAGTGAGTCCTTTGAGCATCCTGATCACCAGTGTTTTGAACTCTGCATCTGATAGGATGGCTATCTCCATTCCATTTTGTTCTGTTCTTTCATTGGGCCATATTTCTTTGTCTCCTTAATTTGGCAGCCTCCCTGTGTTTGTTTCTGTACATTAGGTAAAGCTGCTTTTATTCCCTGCCTTAGTACTGTGGCCTATTGTAGAAAAGGCACCTGTAAATTGTGTGGCATGGAGCCTTAGGTGTAATAACTAGGGTGAGGCAACCCGCTTCACCACTTTGTGGCTCTGTGGTGGGGGAGGGATAAGAGAGGGGACAATGCCGCTGACTGGTGGTGCCCTTCCTGCAGTTGCCCTTGTGGTGAATCCCAGAGTGGGTGGGTTTGTGTACGTTTTAAGTCTTTGTGGGCCCTTTGGGCTGAGTCTTCTAAAAATCCAGCAGTTTCTTCTGCCGCCCCAATCCCCACTGGTTTTTATAGCCAGAAGTTATGGGGATTTATCTTCCAGGGCACTGGAACCCTGGGCTGTGCGGTCTCGCCTGGGGCTGGGATCACTTGCTCCCAAGGTATCCCTCCCAATTTTTATCCACCACATGTGAATGTGGGATGGTTCATTCCACTACTGCTGCCACCTCTCCATGCTACTCCACCCCTCCTACCCTTCTGAATGAATGTGTCTTCTTTAAGTCCTTGGTGGTTGGACTTCCATACAGCTTGATTTTTTGACTGTTCTAGATGTCATTTGTTTTGAGATCTAGTTGTAATTCTTTCTGTTTGTGTGAGGAGGCAAAGCGTGTCTACCCATACCTTCATCTTGACCGGAAATCCCCCAAAACAATCTTGAAAAACAGAACTGAAGGACTCATACTTTATGATTTCAAAACCTACTACAAAGCTACCATCATCAAAACAGTGTGGTATTGGCATAAAGAGAGATAGACATACAGACCAATGGAATACAGTAGAAAGCCCAGAAATAAACCCTCACATATATGGTCAAATGATTTTTGACAAGGATGCCAAGACCATTTAATGGGGAAAGGACAGTCTTTTCAATAAATGGTGCTGGGAAGACTGGATGTCCATGTGCAGATGAGTGAAGTTGGACCCTTACCTAATACCACATACAAAAATTAACTCAAGAGTGGACCGAGGACCTAATGTAAGACCTAAAACAATAAAACTCTTAGAAGAAATCATAGAACAAAGTCTTCACAATGGGTTTGGCTATAATTTCTTGGCTCTGACACCAAAGGTACTGGTAACATGAAAAATTGGATTTCATGAGAATATTTAAAATTGTGTGTAATAAAGATACCATTCCACAAAATAAAAAGGCAACCCACAGAATGGGAGAAATATTTGCAAATCACATCTGATAAGAGATTAATGTTCAGAATATATTTTCTATATATTCCAACTTAACAACAAAACAGTTTAAAAATGGACAAAGGACTCGAACAGAAATGCCAATAAGCAAATGAAAAGATGCTTAAAATCACCAATCATTAGGGAAATGCAAATTAAAACTACAATGGGTTATCATTTCATACCCATTAAGATTGCTACTATCAGAAAAATCAGAAAATTGGTGTTGGGAAAGATGAGAAATTGGAACACTTGTGCACTGTTGGTGGGAATATAAAATTGTACAGACACTGTGGAAAATGGTTCCTAAAATATTTGGTGAGTCCTCAAAAAATTAAAAACAATTATAATATCCAGCAATTCCAATTCTAGGTATGTATGTATTCAAAAGAATTGAAAGTAGGGTGTCAGTGCCCTGCCTGGTGTGGCTCAGTGGGTTGAGTACTAGGCTGCAAACCAAAAGGTCTCAGGTTTGACTCCCAGTCAGGGCACATATCTGAGTTGCAAGCCAGGTCCCAAGTTGGGGGCGTGTGAGGGACAGCTAATTGATGTTTCTCTCCTTCTCTTTTTCCCTCTCTTCCTCTCTCTCTAAAAAATAAAATATTTTTTTTAAAAAAGCCATTGATATTTCCTTTAAAAAAAAGTAGAATGTTGAAGGTATATATATATATATATATATATATATCTATATATGTGTGTGTGTGTGTGTGTGTGTATACATATATATACACACACATACATACACACACCTATGTTCATAGCAGCATTATTTATGTAGCTAAAACATGGAAGGAACCTAAGTATTTATTGAGGGATGAATGGATAAGCAAAATGTATATACACACTAATGGAATATTATTCAGCCTTTAAATGGAAGAAAATTCTGCAGTATGTTAAAACATGGATGAATCTTGAGAACATTATGCTAAGTGAAATAAGCCAGTCACACAAAGACAAATACTTGTTCAATGAAAGAAATTCCAAACCTAAAGAAAGGTTTAAAGAGCCCCGGCTGGTGTGGCTCAGTGGATTGAGTGCTGGCTTGTGAACCAAAGGGTCACCGGTTCAATTCCCAGTCAGGGCATATGCCTGGGTTGCAGGCCAGGTCCCCAGTAGGGGGCGCACGAGAGGCAATCACACATTGATGTTTCCCTCCCTCTCCCTCCCTTCCCCTCTCTTTAAAGAAATATATAAAACTTAATTTTTTTTAAAAAAGAAAGGTTTGAATAGTTTATTTGAGCAAAGATTTTGGGGCCAGTCCTAGAAGCAAAACCTCAAAGGACTGAGACATAGTACTCCAAGGAGTAGCAGTTTTGCAGCTCATTTTGTACATCAGAATCAAAGACAGAGGGAAGGTTACATGACGTCCATTGGTGGCAGATTAAGGAGGGAGAAAGTAAAGCAAGGCACATCTCTAAGGTTAGATGCGTAGTAAAAGTGGAGAGAGACGTAATTGTCATACATTGGTGGGTGCAGGATAATGACCACTTAACATACATAGTTTGCAGAGGCGTGCAGATAAAAGATCAGAATGAAGAACGTTGGGGTTGTCCCACCATACTGAGCGTTTATCTTGGGAGGTGTGGAAAAGAGATCGTTTTGGTGTTTTAAGTCAGTTACAGGTGAAAACAACGGACAGGACTTGCTCAAGGTAGAGATGAATTTATCATATAGGCTTTAAGACATGACTTCCCGTGAAAATCTGTTCAGTTTGGAAATTTTATATGATGAAAACATCCTATGTGGTTATTTTCAGTTACTGATCTTGTCAGTTTTGCCAAGTGCCCAACTTTTTTGCCAATTTTTGTTCACATACTGTATGATTCTACTTGTATGAGGTAATTAGCATAGTCAAAATCATTAAAACAAAAAGTGTAGTAGTGGTTGCCAGGGCCTTAGGGAAGGGAAGAATGGGGAGTTTTTGCTTAATATGTATAAGGTTTGTTTTACAAGGTGAAGTAGTTATGGGGATGGGTGATGGGGACGATTGCACAACAGTTTGGGTATTTCATACCATTTAAACTGGACACTTAAAAATGGTAAATTTTGTGTGATAAGTATTTTAGCACAATTAAAAAAGGAAAAAAGTGTAGCCTGTAAGTATAGTTGCAGATGTCAGTGTAAGCAAGTCAGACCGCTGACTCGGAGAACATATTTGCAATCGTGAGTTGCAAAGGACCAGTTTTCCAGTGATTCCATCCGTTTATATCCATCATAGAGAAGCTCACATGTGTACACAAGGAGACCTCTGCATAAAAGCTCATTCGTTGCTAGGCTCTTTGTGTAAGCAAGAGTCGAGACAATCTTATTAGCTCCTACTAGGGAGAGGGGGAAGTAAACTGGAGTTAACTTATGAAGTGGCATTCTAAAAGACAGTTTAAATGAGTATACTAATAAGTGTACATGGTTAGGCTTTCAAAATAATGCAAAGGGTTTTTTTTTTGTTTGTTTCTTTTTTTAAAGCATAATCTAAAAATATCTGGTCAGTGTGCATCTTAACTATGTAACCTTGCTGGTATCTGTTATATTTGTAATTTTCTGTATTTTGAGATGTTTTATAATTAACTTTTAAAAGAAAAATAGGTAGTGATGTTCTCTGGCTGTAGATTGCTCAGGGTGCCGTGGTTGTGGGCAAGGGGGACTACTGTGGGTGGCAGGTAGGTCAGGTCCACCACAGTCATCCCTCCTCAGTCATACAAAGCCAGTAGCTGCTCAGGTAAGTCGTTTTGCCGGGGAACAGATGCACACGTGGGAACTGCGATGTTCCTGCAGGAGGCCGAAGCAGCTGTCAGAGCAATGTAGATAGTGCCTATGTTCTTGGAACGGAGACATCTGAGAAAACTGGAGCATACTACCACTTGCTCACTGTTCCTGCCTGTGACTGCACAATGCCTCTGACATTGCATCCTGTGTCACCGGCACACAGAAAATAATGTGCCAAGGCATGGTCTCAAGTTTAAAAGAATTTTGCTTTCTAGCATCAGACTATGATATGTCCCGCTACCTCAGGATTTGGTTCTCGTCTTGGTTGCTTTTAGGTTGGTATACTATACAACTATAGTTAATAGCTTTGAGTCTGTTCTCTTTTCCAGGAAAATATTTAAATGTTTATACCGTCCTTTTTGCCCCCTGCCCGGAGTAGCGTTGACAGGGAGATTTGTCTGTGTGGAAGTGTAGTGTCACAATTACAAGGTGAAACCCACCCTTGCCTTCTGCAGCAGACTAGGAGAAGTTCACATAGCATCCTTTTTTTCTTTTAGAACTCACAGTACTTTATATGCACCAGAAATGCTAGCCAAAATGGTAGAGCCTTTCACAAAGGCTCTGGATATGCTTGAAGTGGAAAAATCTGCTATTTTAGGTAAGAAATCTAGCCTTTTTTTTTCCTTGAAGCTCACCTTACCTCTAATGGGCTCCTCAAGCATCCTCAGTGTGCCTTGTGTCTCCTCTTTGTCACCTGGCACTACCTTGACCACCTGTTTGTTCAGACATGCATGTACGGAGTTCCCACGGCCTCTCTAGGAACAAGTGCATTTATCTCATCATTGCAGCACACAGAGGAGGCCTTCGGAGACAGTCTCTCCCCACTGCCACCCCTGCCACACATTAACTCCTCTGGGTAGTGCTGTTTGTTAGAGCTTTTAGGCTATAAAGAAACCGTGGTGTTTTTGACCTGAAGGATATTAGCATAATTTCCTGCCTTTTATGTATAGGGCTAAAAATGTATTAAAACAATTAAGCTTAAATAGCTTTTAGCAGTAATACATATTATCAACAGTTTTAAATAAATACTTTCTAAGCCCTGTTTCCTGGATTAGAATGTTGTTTTAACTCATTTTTCCCGTTAGCAAATAACCATGCAATCATAATTGTGACATGTTCTGTGAATGAAAGTGACTGACTGTGTCTTGGGGAGGAGTCAGAAGAGTGTCCCCCCAGTGGAGACTTGAAGGATGAGTAGGAGCTAACCAGGTTTGGGGCAAGAGAAGATGCTGAGCATTCTGGCCAAGCAGGGTTGGCAGGTACAAGATGCTGAGGCATGCAGGAAAGAGCTCGGTGTGTCCATGGCATAGAGAGGAGGGACTCGTGTGGCTGGGACAAAAGGGGCAAGGCCGTGACAGTTATAATGCAGAGCAAGCAACATCCAGGCCTGTCTGGACTCTGTCCCCATCTCCGAAGCTTCACCACTCCTTCCACCGGGTCCCTTCCTTGGCACCCGTAACCTCTGCCGGGCCTGGCTGTGGTTAAGCAGCCCAATAATCATGTCAATGAAAGGAAGGCCGGTGGTTCGCCTTTCCAGAGCTTGGGTCTGTCTTGGCCTACATAGTTCCGGGCCATTCCCTTTGGCACCACTACACTTAAGGTCCATGTTGCAGAAACCAGTAAAAATAAAACGTCCAAAAAATGTCTTGCCATTATAAAAAGTAGGTGTTGCTTCTCACAAACACATACACACAAAACCCACATTCAATTATCTTTCAAATTAAACCATGAACTCCTGCTATAGAAATACGACCAATCAGAACCTAGTAGGATGGACAAACAGTTCCTTCTGGCAGCTTCCAACCATGAAAAAGACTTGGAATATAAAATTACCTGTGATTAGAAGTATAGATCCTTTAAGGCGATTATTATACTGAGATAAGTGAGTTTTATTTTGATCTGTTACATATCTTGGGCTTCCCATAAAATATTGCTTGAAAAAGAGGTTCTACAACTTGAAAAGGGAGGCCCCACTTCTTTATGGAGAGATCATTTTGAGTTCTCATTGTGTGTTTTGCTACAAGTCCCATCTGGAGAAACCCAAGCAAAAGTTGAGTACCCAGGTCCCGTCGGAAGTCCTGAGTACTTAACTAGCTGTCACCTTTTCCTATCAAGACAGTGTAGCTCTTGACACCTCCAGCTGGTGGACGACTTGGCCAGCTGCTTGGCATTTGTGATACTCCTCATCCCCACCCCAAACCACATCTGCCTGCAGTAGGGTGTTGGTGAGCTGAGACTGCGAAGTGGAGCAGCATGCACCTGACCTTCCTTTCTCTGTAGGGTTACCTCAGCCTCTCCTGGAACTGAATGACTCTCCTGTTTACAAGACAGTCTTGGAAAGGATGCAGCGTTTCTTCTCCACCCTCTATGAAAACTGGTAATGAACCAACGCGGCCTCTCCGCATTCTCTTCCTAGGCATGTGTTGTGTAGGAATGGCCGTGGGTTGGACTTCTGATGTAGAAAAAAGTCAGGGAAGATGAGGCAAGCATTTGACAGGGAACTAATAATTCTAGTTCCACATAAAAATGGTTTTCTTACATTTGCTTTTTTGTAATTGTCATATGTGCCTCAGTGCTAGCCATGACTTGATATTTTATGCCCAACTTGTGTGTTCTGGTGCACAAGATTAGGAGACCAAAGGAGAAGGTATAGTGGTGGGGATACATTTTTCCCATACCCTCACTCCTCAAAGCCTACTTTTTTATGGGACAATGGGAAGTGGCTGGCCAGATTTTGTCTTCAGGTCCTGGTTGTGGGGTGGGGCAGTAAGAGGCTTTCCCGTGCACTGCCACACCCAGGCCACTGGCCTCACTAACCCAGGGCCTGATCAGCCAAACTAACAAGATTCTCCAATGTAAGTCTGTGTTACTTACGAAGTAATAAAGGCTACTGCTGATCTTGGGTACCAAAAGATACTGAATCTGCTATCAAGAAGCTTCCTTAAGAGTGGGAAGCAAAGGGATGTTACTTTCACTTTTGATAAAAGATTAATTCCACATATTTGAAGTATACTGATTAACTAAAGTTCTCTTAAGAAGCACATACAGTTGCTTTTCTAACTTGTTGTGGACTAGAAGTCTGCGCCACGTGGCACAGAGGTTTCCTGGGGGCGGTCAGGGCTGGCAGTGATAGATGTTGGATTTGTCATTGCCCATGACTTCCCTTACAGTTTCCATATCCTGGGGAAGGCGGGCCCTTCCATGCAGCAGGACTTTTACACCGTGGAGCACCTGGCTACCCAGCTTCTCAGCTCAGCCTTCGTCAATCTGAACAATATTCCTGACTATCGACTCAGACCCATGCTTCATATCCTTTCAGAAGTCTCTGGATAACCCAGAAGACTGAATACAGGAACAGTTCATAGGCACCAGAGGAGGTAGAAATGAGCTGCATGGAATAGACAGAATCATAGATCTAAAGTGTATAACAACCACATTAAAAGGGCAAGAAGATTGAAGTAAATAGGAAAAACAGGAAGGTAGTTCAGGGGGCTTTGAAAGCTCTTAGGAGCAACTCTTTACCATCCCAATTTCAGCCCATTTGTATATCTTGTCAGGTGCTTCCCCCTTGAAATTGCACTCTCATACTTTATTGTCATTTGGATCCTTTTTTTAAAAAATATCTTTCTTCCCTGAGTTATAAGGGTGTCCCTCCTACTTTCCTCCCTACTTTCAGGCGACCCACTGCCCATAACATGCGGCCTGGTAGAAAGGACAGTGAAACTAAAAAGGTAATGGAAGTGAGTATCCATGCAGCTTAAGATTTTCAGAGAAGAACTTGAAGATTAACACAGGATGTTTTTGGCATCTTGCAAGTCCTTTGTGGGTTGACTCTGTCCAACCTGGCCCAACCTGTTGCCTGGCAGATAAGGGGTGCTTTAGAAAGAGAGGGGTGTGTGTGCTCACATGCTAAAGTTTCTTAACCTGCTGTGGCATGGGTCTTCGTGAAGCCTCTGGTGCTCTTCTGTCCCCCAGAGCACTATGAAGCCCTTGTGTCTCCCATCCTGGGGCCTCTTTTCACCTACCTCCACATGGTAAGAGAGACTGGTCAGGACCGGGTAACAGAGTGGACTCTCAGGGTACCTGGCCTCTCATGAGTCTTGCAAGTCAGGAGCTCCTGAAAGTGTTGTTTCCTAGCCCTGCCAGGATGGCTGTGTAGCCATCCCACCTTTGCTGCAGTGGATTGAGCAGCCTCCCCAGAATTAAACTGGTTTAATTGTCCATGAATCACCTACAGCATCAGCTTTTGCTCCTAACCTCCTGCTATCTGAGGAAAGGTGGTCAGGATTTCCCCTGCTTCTGTTTCACTGACTCTGGAATGAAGCAGGGTGGCAGGCCGAGTGGAGAACAGATGTGTCCAGAGTGACCCAGGAATTCTAAAATTGTTCATCCTCTCCAAGCAAATAAGTGTTTGATCTGCTGCCCTCATTATGGGTATATGCCTGGTTTTTGAGCCTTGTGGGCCTTCCAAGGCTCTGTCATTGATACCTACAGTCATCCTCGGCTAATTCTAATGAAGTAGATACTATCTGTTCCAGCCTTCTCCCCAATACTAGCACTTACTTCCTTTTTGTTTTCCCAGAGGCTTTCCCAAAAATGGCAGGTCATCAACCAGAGGGGCCTGCTGTGGTAAGGAACATCTCTTCTCCTTGGTGAATGAGCTGGAGCCACGTTTGGGGTGGGAGAAGGTTGGGAGTGGGGAGGGTGTTTCTGCTGTCCCAGGGCTAGCACAGCGGTGGGTTGTAGTCATTCTCAGCCTAAGGTGAACATTAGGCAGACTCAGATCAGACTCAGACTTCATAGGGTCACCTTCAGCTGTCTTAGGAGAATGCCGAGACACCTTACCCACATAGGGTTTTAACTCAGTACCCTTTGCCATCTGCATATCGTCACAAGTCATAATGTCCCTCAGTGGATCCTTGCTGCCCATTCCCAACATTTGCATGGAATATAGACCAGGAGGGAGCCAGGAGAAGGAACTGGGCACACAAGGTCTGGCTAAGGGTCCCTGCTTTCCTTGTCCTTCCCTTTTTTCACTCCCATGGAACTTGGCCCCCTGATGTTCTGCAGTGGAGAAGATGAGGCTGCAGATGAAAACCCAGAGTCTCAAGAGATGCTAGAGGAACAGTTGGTGAGGATGTTAACCCGAGAAGTCATGGACCTGATCAGTAAGTGACGTGTGGGAGCCAGGGCTAGTAGAGAAGAATTTTTCTGGAGAAAGAACTAGTCGGCCACCCAACCCCAGTAAGGCATGTTTGCAGCAATACTGACAGATTGATGAGAAAAAATTAACTAGGTAGAAACTAGGTAGTCCTTAAATCAACCTGTGGTCATTTTATAAGTGGCAAACTGAATTGCATTTGTTCATACTAAGGCCAAAATATAAGGAAATGGTCTAAAATAGCAGGAGGAGTTTGGATTAATGGTAGGAATAACTTCCTTGTTTTGTCAAAATAGGGAAA
Source organism: Macrotus californicus (assembly GCA_007922815.1). Classification (NCBI taxonomy): domain Eukaryota; kingdom Metazoa; phylum Chordata; class Mammalia; order Chiroptera; family Phyllostomidae; genus Macrotus; species Macrotus californicus. The sequence goes on from VMDR010001777.1 coordinate 12,663, forward strand.
AAATTTAGTTCTTGGACAAGAAGGTGGTTAATTTTCTCTTTTATTTTTTGGTCATTTCATTTGTTTTGAGATGCGAAGTAGCCCAAAGGTTTATCAGATATCCCCTCCTGGCTGCTTCATCTCAGAAAATTCTGTAATTTCCCTCCAGTTAATTGAACCTGAAGAGGGACCAAAACACAGTCTGGTCAAATGCCTCTGTTTCTGTTGGCGAAGCTGATGATGTTCCTGGACAAAACCCCACCTTCCTCCCTCCCTCCTCACCTGCCCAGGGACAGTGTGGGATCTGTTGGCCTGAGGCAGCTGTTGCCTGGTGGTAGTAACCAGTACCCTGCTTTCTTGCTCTAGCGGTGTGCTGCGTTTCAAAGAAAGGTGCTGACCACAATACTGCTCCCCCTGCAGATGGAGATGGTGAGTCTGCTGCGTGACTCTCGAAGGTCTGCCCTTACTTAGGCTCCTAAGTACTGTCCGTTCTGTAGCCAGGTCGGTTCCTATAGAAACTGTTTCCCTAGCAGTCTGATGTGGATGGGGTTTGTACATCTAGCTTTCATCTCTGCTGGCCCTTTTACCCTGTTCCTTCACTGTTCTCCTGCCTCAGAGCCTTCCCACTGGCTGTTTTGTCTAGAATGGTTTTCCTTCTCAGCTGTATACGTTGCCTGTTCCCTCGCTTTATTTGGGTCTCTGCCCAAGTGTCACCTCCGACAGATACTCAGTGAACAACTTAGCAAAAATAGCAAACCCAGCCACTCTATATTCTCTTCTGCTCCATTTTTCTTCAGGGCACTTAACCACCACCTGATGTTACATTTTTGTTGTTTTTTAATGACTTTTTAATGATGTTACAATTGATTTATCTATTCACTTATTATGTGTTTCCCTTACTGGAATGTCAGCTGCCCCAGTAACTAAATTACTGCCCACTACAGTGGGTCCTCAGATATTTGTTCAGCGACGAAAGATCCTCACCATTTGCAGCTTTTTAAGTAACTGTCCAGAAAACCTTGTTTCCCACTGTTCCCAAACGTACCGCTCCGTACATCTCTAGATCTACCATGGGCAGTGTCTTCCACACCCTTTCCAAACTCACCCCGCAGTCAGCCCAGCATGCTCAGCTCTACTCTGTGGGCTTCTCTCAGGCTATTTTTCTCTGTTCTAAGAGGATGGAGTTCAACATTCTGCTCTCTGCTTACAGATGAAGAGATGATGGCCACAGAGGTAACCCCCTCGGCCATGGCGGAGCTTACGGACCTGGGCAAATGCCTAATGAAGCACGAGGTGGGTGGAGGACACAGGTGATATTTTTCTCCTTTCCTGGCTGTGGAGCCAGCTTCCACTGTCCTCGCTCTGTGATGCCTTCAAAAAAGTTTCGGGGGCAATACTCTACATGAGTTAAGTTCCTGATTCCTAAAGCCCAGAAAGCAGTGGGAAGAACTCAAGGCCATGCTGTCTCCCCTGTTGATATGGGCAAAGGCTCTCAGAAAAACTCAGTGGCACACTGATGCCACTTCCTCATACTTGGCCTCTTCGAGGCCTGAGCTTTGTCTCCTTCCTGCACATAGGTTTCCTCTTCTATATTGGTGGCTTTTTCTTCTTCTTGACTGCGTGATTCATAGCAAGGAAATAAACTCACTTTTATCATTTTCCTGCTTACCTAGTATTGAAACTGCAGCTCCTGATGCCTAAGAATACTCAGAAAAAGTTGGGCCTACTTTCCCACGGTAACCCTTCGTCCTTTTTCATTAGGATGTCTGTACGGCGCTGTTAATTACAGCCTTCAATTCCCTGGCCTGGAAGGATACTTTGTCCTGCCAGAGGACGACCACACAGCTCTGCTGGCCCCTCCTTAAACAAGTATGGTTATTTGCCCCTTCTTGAAAAGTTTGGGTCATAAGGATTGACTGAATCATTTGGAAGAATTGGGGTACTCGGGTCTTCAGAGTCCCGCTTTGGCCCTGAGCACAGCTGTCTCCCCAGGTGTTGTCAGGGACACTGCTCTCAGATGCCGTGACGTGGCTTTTCAGCAGCGTGCTGAAGGGCTTGCAGACGCACGGGCAGCACGACGGCTGCATGGCTTCCCTGGTGCACCTGGCTTTCCAGATCTATGAGGCACTGGTGAGTGGGGGAGGACGGCCATGGCTTCACCCTTCACAGCTGCTCCCACTCAGTGAGTCCTTACCCTGAATGTAGGCAGCTGCCAAGTTGCTGGTGCTGCCTGAGGAGTGGGTGTGGCACAGAACGGGGAAAGTGGCAGGGCCCAAACCTACCCCATTGAGTGGGTTTGTCCTCACTTCTCAGCGTCCCAGGTACCTGGAGATAAGAGCTGTTATGGAGCAGATCCCTGAAATACAGAAAGACTCCCTGGACCAGTTTGACTGCAAGCTTTTGAACCCCTCTCTGCAGAAAGCTGCTGATAAGCGCCGGAAGGACCAATTCAAACGCCTCATTGCTGGTTGCATTGGGGTAGGTCATGCACCTTCCTTTGTGCTCCTGACACCTTGTGGTCTTCTCAGACCAGGGGTTCAGGCAAACCAGAGACCAGCTGTAGTGACTGGCCATTATGGTGAGATGATCTTCAAAACAAACCACTACTCAGGGTCCAGCATTAGTTCTTTCTCATTTGTTTTCCACAGAAACCCTTGGGAGAGCAGTTCCGAAAAGAAGTTCACATTAAGAATCTTCCCTCACTTTTCAAAAAATCAAAGCCAGTATTGGAGACGGAGGTGCTGGACAATGAGGAGGGTGGCCTGGCCACCATCTTTGAACCCTGAATCAAGCTTTTGGGCATCCTTCCTTGGCCTTTATTGTCATCTCTTCTTCTCCTTCGTAGCTACTCTCTAGGCCCCTCTTCACTGCCACCCCACTCACGACCATTGTCGGCCTGGAGAGATCCAGGTCTGGAGCTGGAGAGTGGGCCCTGCGCAGGGCCAGAAGTAATTATACTGAAGTATCAGGAAAGGGAGTCAGGGCTTACACCATGCTGTCTAGACCTCCCAGGTATCTCCCATTCTACTTGCAGTTTGGGCTTTTCCAAGAGAGAAGAGCTAGAGCAGAGCAGCCCTTCTCCCCAAGCCTTGCCACCCCCATGCAGCCACACACCTGTGCAGAGTGGTAACTAGGGGTGCTGTACCAGCACTGCAACTAGCTGGCCTTGTGGCAAGGGCTCAGCCCAGAAGTACTTGTGCCCAAGTGTTTCTCCTGGACCGGTGCAAGTCCCACTGAGCCCCCATGCTGCTGGGCTGACAGGGAGCCTTTCCCATCCACCAGGGGCATGTCTGGGTCAGGTGCTGTGTGCTGAACTGAATTTGGCCAGTTCCCTCTCTGTTTTAAGCAAGAATCTGGTCAGCTGATAGGGTCCATGGTACAGGCCTCTGCTAAGCTCTGGACATAGTATTAAGTACAGCACCTTCAGGGACCGGGGCTGAGTCAGGATCTGTAGTGCTAACATCCCCCTAAGAACCCATACATGCCCTTTCCATGAATGACCTCTCAGTGTGGTTTTCTCAGCCCCAGGGTCCACTCAGGCACAAGAGCCGCAGTACTCTACCTAGTGTCAAGTGATGCCATTGGCATTTAAGGATAATCCAGACCAACCAGGCCACATCTGTGACAAGCAGCTAGCTAAGCCACTGGTCTCTCCGAGGACTAGCTGAGTCCAGGTGCCTTCAAAAATCTCATGGTCTTTCAGGTCCCTGGCCCTTTCTCTCATGGGCTATCTCCAAAAGAAAATATGCCTTCCTATTGTGAGTCTCCAGCCCACTCTAGAGATCACTGGATAGTCCTATAAGCATAGGAGACGTGGGTGCAGGACCCTAGCTGTGAGGTAGGTCACTGCTCGCCATAGACTAGCTTAATCCATACAGAAACCATACGGTGTGAGTCCTGGTGTTCTGCACAAAGACAAGAGTCCTGCCATCGATCCGACCCACTGAGGAGGGCTTCAGTGAGGACTGAGTGGAGCAGCACGGGCAGAAGCTACAGCTCTTAGCTCGTGCTGGTCCCCAGGCAGGGAGGCTCAGGAAAGAGTGAAGCCGGGGAAACAGAACTTGGTGTCCGATGTAGCCGTTTCTGTGGCAGACTTGTCCCACACCCTCTTCCTGAGTGGTGCTCTGGGCTCATCAGCTGTGAAAGCCATCTCAAAGCATGGTTCCCTCCAAACGTGTTAGCTGCCTACTCCTCTCTGTAGTTGGGGCTGTGGAGGGCATAGTTGTATTTATTGTGTTGTACTATTTTTAACATCTTGTGACTTCATGCTAGAAGTTTTCTATTGTTTATAGAACCTTTTTGTAGAAACATAACTCTAAAGCACATCTGCATGTCAGTAAAAATCTCAGTTTCATACAGAAAGAGCCCCATCTGTCTTTTTCACACTAGTGACATATGTCAGGGTCACTGCTGCTCATGAGTGGACAGGGAGAACTGACTGATGGACCTGCTCTGTCAAGCACTCTGAAACAGTATGCCAGCTAGAAAAAGATTTCTGTCCTCAACACATGTAGACCAGGCAGCCCATACCATTCTCAAGAGCCTGTCTTTGGTGACCCTTGGATCTGATCCCGGGGACAGTCCAAAGGGATTTGCTGTTCTTCATACAGTTCTTGGTTAACAGTGTAAATTGTCTGTTAGGGACCACTTTTTCTACCAGCAACTTCCTGCATTTATCCAAGAGACAAGCTTAACTGGCACACTGTTTTTGTACGGTCTGACATTTCTCATGAAGCTTCAGAGGGACTTAGCCCAGACCTGCAGTGACATCTGAGCCGAATGTTCCTGTCAGTGCCAAACCTGTTTCGAGATCAGGCCCAGTATTTGTGGACCAAACCTGAAGAAGTAATCTCGGACAAAACGATTTGTGTTTGGATGTGTTTATTTACATGAAGGCCTTATAAAGGCATAGTCACATTTGTGACACATTTAACAAAATGTATTGGCTGAAATAAAGCTACAATTGTCCCAGAAACTCAGGACACCTAGTCATACTGGGCTCTCTATAGCAGTCCAGTGGCTACAGGTCAGAACCCAATCTTCAGCTTGCCTCAGGAACATCCAAGCCCCGCCAAGACAGTAAGTGTAATGCAAGCCTCAGTCCATCTGAACTGCATCTAGTTCATCCAAGAACCGCCGGCACTTCCCCATCAGCACTTTGATGGCTTCGCTCACCAGCACGTCTGGTGGCAATACTCCCGTTGACTCAACAGAGACTGGGAAGCAAAGAGACATTTTAGCCCAGATAGAGCTTGCAAAAGCTATGTAAGTTACTGCTAGATTTCACATCTGGACTCTGCAAGAAAGCTGTAGCACCAAAGAACTAACCCCCACAAACTGCATACTCACAGATATAATGGTCCCGAACCCGAGCAAGCCGTACAACCTTCTTTAGCTTCTCATTCCGGAAGACTTCCCTACTGAAGGTATCTAGCCGAGGATTGGCAACTCTGGCCACCTTCTTACCTAATGAAAACAAACCATGTTACAAACATGAGCTCAGAGCTTTCTCTCTGCCACCTTCAAAGAAAATATACTTTAGGTCCTGACCTAAACAGCAACCCAAATACTGTACCTTGGACTTCATGCACCTCAATCACGCCGGGTGAAAAGCACTGGCGCAGCTCCTCAGCTGCCTCCCCTTCCACAGGCTCCAACAAGGTGATGTCTGGCAGAAGCCTGTAACTGGCTGTTGCCACGGGTGAAAACTTGGCATGATCTTTGCCTAGAAGGAAATCAGAGCCTGTGGGGAAACCCTTCTTGACATTCCCAAAGGCCCACTGACTTTCTGCCTGTCAGTCCCCTCAGTCACACTTCACCCCTGTATTCAAACTACCTTACTCCCCTGGGGAGCCCACAGGATTCTCACCAATGCCCTTGACACAGTGCATGAGGAGGTCAATCTCCTGGCCAGGCCGCAGCTGAGCAATGAGGATGTCATCGTGCACTGGTCGGATGGTGCCCTCCGGGAAGAGGTCAGCCTGGTTCCCCAGGGGGACCCATGTCATGTGTCTGGTGTACACTGGAAGAAGCAGCACATCAGAAGACCTCAGTCCCTAAAACTAGCACCCACCAACAGGTGGGCTCTCTCACATGACCAATACTTACCTTTGTGGTTCACATAGAGTTCATTGGGGTCAGAGGAATCTTTAGCAGCATGGGGGTTGCGAGTGCACCTGACTTGCAGCCGAAACTGCAGAGTATCAATTTCTGTGCCTTCTTCATCACCTGCACAAAGACAAAAGCTCTTCCAGGACCAGTGCAATCTGAACGCCAGGCACCAACCATACTGAGTGCACTACACTCACGATTTAATCCTCTTAACAAACTGAATCAGCAGGGCAAGGACAAGTGTTCTCCCAGAAAACGACAGTAATGTACCAAAAAAATTGTAACTTGCCAAGGTCACACAATGAAGTCAATCCAGGATTTGAAAATAGGCAGTCTGATTCCAGAATCAACTCTGCAGAAGAGAGCTGCCCTCCTTTTCCCACAATTTCATTTTCTCAAACCCTCACCTTGGTTCCGATATTCGAAAAGACGAGGATCAGCATGAATGGGAATGAGCCCCAAGCGATGAGCAAGGATCTCATCCTGGACAATGGATGTGTTGTTGTACACCAGGACCTTTTCCACAGCCATGGTTGGCACCTGCGCAACAAAACACTCACTCACCTACCGAGACCCTGCAGATTTCCCATCTACTCCCTACCTGCTGACACAGATAGGGAGAGACCTCTTCCTAGAAGAATGTGTTTGAAAGTTTATGCATTAGGAGAAATGTGCAGCAAAATTTCAGGAAAAATAAACCTTGAGACAATTCTGCAAGTGAGGTAATGGCAAGGTGTCCCCATTCAACTCCACCCCCGCCACCATGACCACCAGTACCTCGGCTAACAGAATACGTCGAAAAGCGTTGGCAATGGCTGCGTCAATTCCCACCATGTCAAACTCCAATGTGTTTTCATCCATGTGTATCACATCCACACGGAAGTTCTAAAAAGACAGGAAAAACACGAAACGAAGCTTCCTCTCTGTACAGTCAATACCCCACCCTTCCGGATATTTCCCTTAAAGTATTAACATTCTCTCTCACCCAAAAACCTCCCTTTGTCTAGATGTCCCTCATTAGATGTTCATTTCTCCCCCAATCCTTTATTAGTGGGTTTTGTGGTGGGTTTTGTTTGTTTTTTTGCAATCCTCGCCCCCTTATTTGGTCAAATTAAATCTCTCTTAATAGTGAGGAATTTTTTTGCATGTTCTTTTATTAAATTTACTGGGGTGACATTGGTTAATAAGATTATACAGATCTCAAGTGTACGTTTCTTGTGTATGTGATCCATGTATTGCACTGTGTGCCCACTACCCAAAGTCAAATCATCTTCCAGCACCACACACTCAACCCCCTTAATATCCCCTCGCCCCCCTTTCCTCTCGTAACCACCATACTGTTGTCTGAGTTTGGGGTTTTAGCTTTTTCATCTGTTGCTTTCAGTTTTCTAACCCACATGAATGAAATCATATGGTTCTTAACTTCTGACTTATTTTGCTCAGCGTGATATTCTCAAGATCAATCCACATTGTCACAAATGGCAGTACTTCATCATTTCTTACGGCTACATATTCCAGTGTATGTATGTACCGCATCATCTTTATTCAATCACCTAGCAAAGGACACTTCTGTTGTTTCCATGTCTCTCTGCATTATGGCTTCTAGCCAGAATATCCAAAACTATTCTACTAGAGAACATGCCTCCATACTGCTTAGTCTAGTTGACACTACTCAATCCTTATCTTGCCAGACTATTCTGTTGTACAATATCTGGCATTGTTGACAGGCTCCCTCATTTTCAAACTCTAGTGCCTTGATTTCTGAGCACCAATCTTTTGTTTTCCTTCTCTGATGAATCTTTCTAAACTCACTATCTTCTACCTACTCCACAAATACTACTATTTCCCAAGTTTTCCCTCCAAAGTGACCTCAATCACCCATGGTTTTAGCAACTATCTGCACCAGCAACTCCCAAAATCATGTATGACTTCTGATCTCGACTCAAACATATATGCCACTAACCTGATAGACTCCTCCATCTGCAGGAAACTGAATGCATCATCATTTTCCCAACCAATTTCTCATCAGCAAATGACGCCATCATGCCTCGGTCCCAAAGCTCGGTCGTTTTACACTGCCCCGTCACAACCCCTCTCAAAGTAATCACCAAACTTACCTTGTATCTCCCTTCTGCTCTGTCGCCTACAGTCCCTAAAACATACTTCAGTCTTGCCCACCATTCATGCCCACCCACTTTATATTCTGGCAATAATGAACTGTTTGGATATTCCCACAGCACAGATCACACAAGCCTTGGGGATTTAGCTTCTGTTCTTTGTCCCTTCTCACCCTTCGCTGTGCTCAGCTTCTGTTCATCCTTCTAGGCTCAATTCGGATGTTTTCTTTCAGAAACTTCCATACGTTTGCCCTTCTTCCCATTCTAGATTAAGTGCCTCTGCAGGATGGGATAACCCCCACCGCCAGCCCATCTCGCGTCATCCTTACTGCTAGTAACTGCCTTTACCACATTATACTACAATCATTTGTTTACGTGCGCTCTTTTCCAACACTGAACATCTGTTCGCAGAACAAGGTGGAAACCGTTCCCCGAAGACAGCATCTGAAGCACAGGCAGCTCAAATACATGGTCCGATCCTCATAACCCTCTCCGGACACCTCCAGCTCCACCCACCTTCTCGAAGCGGTCCTGGTCCCAAGCATCATCATAGCCTGAATAGTTACCGGGAAAGTCGGTGGTATGAACCTAAAGCAAAGAGAGACGAGGCTGTCTGCGAAGGGGCAGCGAGGTCAAGCCCATCTCTACTCCGATCTCAACTCACCCCTGTCCCGCTCTCACTTCTCCTCCCGACCTCCAGGCCACAAAGCTTACATTGCGAACGCCGAACTCCCCTAGAACCACGCGGCTCCGCATTTCTTCCACCGCCTGAGTCGCCGCCATCTTCCACCCTTCCACGTGACTAAGGCAGCAACTGGCGCATGCGTTCTAGTCGACCTCTTTCGTCTCCGCGGCAACGCAACACCGCCTGGAAGGTTAAATATCGCGAGACTCTGTCCTGTCTACGTCCACGTCCCCAGCTTCCGGAAGTTAGTGTTGGCCAAACATCCGGGTTTCTGTTTTTTGCGTTCCGGCTGATCCCACCTCTCTCTCGCCCCTGAACCTCTTCTTCTATAAGGCTCACATCTCTCCCACTCCTTCGCGTGCGGGAGTAGCGCGGCCTTCAGCAACGGGAGCCCTCGAGGGACATGGCATCTACGGCCGCGCCTGCCGGCGGCTCTCGAAACGGGGCTGGCCCGGAATGGGGAGGATTCGAAGAAAACATCCAGGTAATGATCAGGGCTCCGGCAGCCCCATCCCCGGGGCTGGCAGTCGCCCTGAAGCGTCGTGGGGACTTTCCTCCGGGGCCTGGAAGTCTGCTCCATTTGCAGAACTTCACCTCTCCTTTGGCCCTTCGTGCACACGAAAGTCAGTGGGACCAAAGCTGACCTGAAAGGGCCGTACTTGCACTCCAGCCACAAGGCCTCGGGTCTGTGGGCCCACTCGCTCTTTTTTTCGGGATAATTTAGGAGGTCGGTCGGGGTCAGGCATGGCGGGGGCTGAGAGGGTATTTGCACTGGCTAAAACCATACTGCGTGCACAGTCTTGTTTGGGGGTTGGGAAAGACAAAGGAAGTAGACAATTTTATAGCCCTTTAGAGCTTCGATAGGGAAGGTAGGAGAAAGACATGTGTGGGAGACAGAGAGTAGGTTTCCTAAGCTAGAAAAGAGAGACAACCAACCAAGGTTCTGAGAGTGAATGAGGGGAAGGAGTGGCCTGATCTGTGATGATCCCAAGCCATATCCCTAGCAGTGGCAGAATAAAGCCCCAAGCCTAGGGATGAACAGAGAAGGGCTTACAGGCTGGAGCAGAATGGTTCTGGACACTAAAAGCTTCTTGTCTCCACAGGGTGGGGGCTCAGCGGTGATTGACATGGAGAACATGGACGACACCTCAGGCTCCAGCTTCGAGGACATGGGTGAGCTGCATCAGCGCCTGCGCGAGGAAGAAGTAGATGCTGACGCCGCCGCCGCTGAAGATGAGGATGGAGAATTCCTGGGCATGAAGGGCTTTAAGGGACAGCTGAGCCGGCAGGTGGCTGATCAGGTAAGCAAACTGGATGCCTGGCAGGTGTAAAAGTATACCTGGGAGGCCCCGGGTTCTGGAGTTGATGTTGGTGAGGGTCACCCCTGGTTGTCCAGTTAGAACCATTTAGAAATCCAAGAGAAAATAAGCAACAGAGCAGTCCTAGCTGGTGTGGCTCAGTGGATTGAGCACTGGCCTGTGAACCAAAGGGTCGCCAGTTCGATTCCCAGTCAGGGCACATGCCTGGGTTGCAGGCTGGGTCCCCAGTGGGGGGTGTGCAAGAAGTGACCATACATTGATGTTTCTCTTTCTCCCTCCCTACTCTTCTTTCTACAAATAAAATAAGTAAATAAGCAACGGATCTTAGAGCTATTGGAGTTTCACAATACCCCCCCCCCCCTTGTCTTCCTTATTTCAGATGTGGCAGGCAGGGAAGAGACAAGCCTCTAGGGCCTTCAGCTTGTATGCCAACATCGACATCCTGAGACCCTACTTTGATGTGGAGCCTGCCCAGGTGCGAAGCAGGTGAGGACCCTTTTCCTGACAGAAGCTGCCCTCCTCACACCTAGTCCTTCATCCAAACTGCAGCCAGAGGCCAAGCCTTTAGACTCCCCTCTTCTTGACATCACCAGCCCTCATCATTGTATGTGTACTCCAGGTACACCATTCTTCTTACCAGTCCGAGAACAGGACATGGTGCCAACACATCACCGCCTTGTTTTCCATCTAGTAAACTGCTCATCTTTCCTCAAAACCTAGCTCACGTGTCGTTTCCTTTGTCCCCATTCCTCAGCCCCATCCCCAGTTTTCCCTCCCATGGAGCTGTGTTTCCCTCTAACAAACAGCGCTTCAGCCATGCCGCACTCCCTTATTCTTGGTTCTGTCTCCCTAGAGATCTCTCCAAAAACAGCCTCTGTGTTTTGTTTATTTCTTTATTCCCAGCACCAGAACAGTCTCTGAACCAGAATATTGGTACATAATTGTTGAATGACTTTTCAAGAACCAGAATTAACCTTGGTTTGGTTCTTTGTTCATCCTTTAATTTAACCAGTGCTTACCAAATACGCAGTCTACTCCACAAGCACTTACTAAGCTTTCGCTCTGCACCGGACGCTCTACTAGTTGCGTCTGAGTTAGGGTGGAGACAGATGGGAGCCTTGCCCCCAAGTGCGGTTATAGTGCAGCGCTCGTTTGCTAGGGACGGACAAGGGGCAGGCAGGGGGCGACACCTGACCCAGAGTAGGCCGGAGGGAGGGACGGGGTTTCCCAAAGAGGGTAAAATCTAGCCAAATTCCTAGGTGGTATTAGCAGCTAGCCACTTACGAAGAGAATGGGGACTTGCACTTTTATTTCTTCTCCCTGAAATTTTCATACCACTTCAAGTATATTTCAAGAAAATGCTTAGCGGTGCCTGGAGGGATGGTAAGCAGGAAGCGGCAGGAGGCACACTGGTTCCCTCAGGTACCACCTTTCCTTCGAAACCTGTCCCAGGGCTTCACCATCACAGTTCAGCATTCTGGGCATTCTCTGCTGAGGTTCGCCTTTTATAGGGGAGCAGGTCAAATAGGTAAATCGTCCGCCCTTTCCCAAGACCCAGCTGGGCTCCCTGAGTTCTCCGTATTGTGCCTGCGCCAGTTAGCACAGCACCAGAGGGTTGTCCTTCCTGGAAGTATTTTTAGGGGCAAGGAAGCGATTTCCTCCTTCCATGTTTGTCTTTACTACCTTCTTTCCCCTTTACCATCTAGCATGTTCTCTGGAGTTAGCGAGGTGAATCACATCAGGCTCTCCAGGACCTCGTAAGTGCTGCCTCTGCTCTCATCTCTCCTCTCCTCTCCCAGGCTCCTGGAGTCCATGATCCCTATCAAGATGGTCAACTTCCCCCAGGTGAGTGGAGGATAGCATGACTGGAAAAGTAGGGGGAAGCCCTGGGGAAGAGGGTGGGGTCACCAGGCAAAGCCTGGGAAGGAATAAACAGAAGAGCCATTGTCCCCTCCAGCCTGAATGACTTGGTATGTTGACAGAAAATCGCAGGTGAGCTCTACGGACCCCTCATGCTGGTCTTCACGTTGGTCGCTATTCTCCTCCATGGGATGAAGACGTCCGACACCATTATCGTAAGCCAGGCAGAGGACTTGGGGGGGCCTTGGGGGAGGGTGCGAACTGAGTAGAAAGCTGCCCGAGGAGGAGCTGGTGGAGTGAGTGACACAGTCCTGAGGACAGCCCTGGGCGAGGCTGAGATCAGAAGCCTCCCAGGACTAAGTAGAGTCTTCACCCCACAGCGGGAGGGCACCCTGATGGGCACAGCCATTGGCACCTGCTTTGGCTACTGGCTAGGCGTCTCATCCTTCATTTACTTCCTCGCCTACCTGTGCAACGCCCAGATCACCATGCTCCAGATGCTGGCACTGCTGGTAAGGAGTCCAGCACGGTGGTGGGCAAGGGTGATCTTAAAACAGTAGCCAGACCTTGGTCTGCCTCTGTCCTGGGGCTCCAGGGCCTGGAATGGGGTAAGTGGACCAGTGGACCATTTATTTCTCAGGTACCCCATGAGGGTCTAGAGGCCAGCCCAGCCTGAGAGACCTTCCTCTCCATCCTCTTCCTTCCTAGGGCTATGGCCTCTTTGGGCACTGCATTGTCCTGTTCATCACCTACAACATCCACCTGCATGCCCTCTTCTACCTCTTCTGGCTGCTGGTGGGGGGGCTGTCCACCCTGCGCATGGTAAGCTGGGCAGGAGATTTCCAGGAGCTGGCTGTCCTCTTGGGGAGTTGAGGAAAGCAGCCCAGAGCTCAGGCGGAACTTCACACAGGGCTCTGAAGAGGCATGGGGCGGGGGGCGGTAAGAGCCCAAAAATGGTTCTGCTCTGGGGAGCAGGATCTCTACCCTGCTCACTTTGGAGCTGTGCCCTCTGAGCTGTATTCCTGTGGCCCTAGGTGGCCGTGTTGGTGTCACGGACTGTGGGCCCCACACAGCGGCTGCTCCTCTGTGGTACCCTGGCCGCCCTGCACATGCTCTTCCTGCTCTATCTGCATTTTGCCTACCACAAGGTGGTAGAGGGTAAGTGACAGGAGGCCTGGTGGGGGCAAGGGGAGGACAGCCACCTGGGGCAGGCCCCCCACTTCGTGCTCACTTTCCATCCTTCTTTCAGGGATCCTGGACACACTGGAGGGCCCCAACATCCCACCCATGCAGAGGGTCCCCAGAGACATCCCCGCTGCACTCCCTGCTGTGGGGCTTCCAGCCACCTTGCTCAACGCCACAGCCAGGGCTGTCGTGGTCACCCTGCAGTCACACTGACCCCACCTGAGATCCTTGGCCAGCCCCCTTTAACCCAACTGCAGAGTGAAGGAAGACTAAAGGACAGAACTGATGACATTTGTCTCTCTGTTGGGGTCTGCAGCTGCCACAGAACTGTAGCCACTGAAGCACCCCCTTTGACACCTGTCGGGGCTTCTGAAGGGCACAAGGCCAGGAACCCCTGGCCAGGACTGCAGGGCTCTGCAGCTAGTGCACAGAGTGGGGCAGCGCCTCCGAGGCCCTCTTACCACCTACCCCTTCCCTCTTTATTCCTCCCACATTGTCTTGCTAAGTATAGACTTGGTAATTAAAGTATTGAAGTCTGGAACTGCAGCTGCCCTTCCAGTGGTCCTCCCTGCCACCCTACTTCCTGTCCGCCTTCCTGTCCTGTCAGCGGTGGTAGTGTGATGTGTTTCCTTATTTATACCCGAGGGTGGAAGGTGGAACAGCCCAGACTACACTGAAGGCAGGGATTGAATCTGGAACCTGTCCCTGAAAGCAGGGTCCTTCTGACCCACAGCAGCAAGGCTCGGGTGTAGAGAATACCCAGCTTGAGTCTGGGCTCAGCTGCACTCGGGACACCAGTGAAGCAGTAACAATTGGACAGAAACTTCCAGACTCCACCCACGACTGTCCAAGACCCTTACAGACCGGGGCCAGTGTGCGGGGATGTTTCCTGTGGGAGCTGGTGCTGGAAGCCAGACCTGGCTTTGCCTGGGTTGTAGTGGGGTGGGAGGAACAAAGCTCTCTTCAGTGCCGTCCGTCCTTCTGAAAAGTGCTGGGTACTCTTAAAAACCCGCCACCACCCATTAAATCTGCTCTCTGCTAGTTCACAGGGAATGGAATTTTTGACCTCTCTTCACTACACTTAACATTACTCATTAAAAAGAGAAATTACCCTAGTAAATCTAGGTCAGCCTCTTTCCTTCCTAATAAAGGGACTAAGAAAGACGTGACCTTCATTCGCCTGTTCTGTGAGGCCCCCACACCGTCACCCTTGGACAAAGTTCTAACATTACTGCCTATCCTTGTAGTGTGTCCTTCCGGAAAGCTCCAGCCCACTCTCCATGGCCTCACCATCACTCCCGGTCCCTGGGCTTGGCATCCCGCTTATTTTGGCTACCCCAGTCTCACTGGTACTGAGAGCCTCAGGGCATCAGCAGTGCCCCACGCACGTGGGGAAGGGGCGGTTCCAGCACCCTGAATCTACCTGCCCCAGGAAACCTTTATGGTTCCCCTGTGCTTAGTAGCTGAGGCTGCCTCTACCCCGCCAGGACCCTGGGGCCACCGCTGCGGAGCCGCCATCTTGGCGAGGGACACGCGAGAAGTCCTTGTGGGCTGGAACCTCGCGCGCGCAGTGCCTCCCCTTGCGGGGGTGGGGCGAAGCCGGGATTAAAGGGTCCTGGGTACTTTTAAATGGGACAGGAGGGCGTGCCTAGGATCTAAGCGAAGGCAAAGAGGGTCTGGTCCTTAGGAATGGGGAAGGACCAGAGAATGGGCAAAAGAACCCGGTCACCTCCATGTCACGTGCCTCCATTCCCTCCCCACCCCTGCCGATCGCAGGCCTCAACCCTGATACCTACTTTCTGCCTGTTGTGTGGCCCCACACTCAGGGAAGGAGCATCCTCACCCCTCCTGAACCACCCAGTGCGCACAAGCCTGGTGGGCCCTCTTGGCTTGAGACAGGGAAGGGGCGGAGCGAGCTGCGGTGACGCTGCCGTTGCCATGGGAACTCGCCGCCCGCTCCGGCTCAGGAGCCCAAGATCCAGTAGCAGCCCGCCGCCGGCTGCCCGCTTGCCGGCTGCCCCTCTTGCCCGCTTCGGGCTCTCCTTGCGGGCGCGGTAGGAGAATCCAGGCTAGAGGAAGGCAGGGAGCAGATGCGGCCTCCGAGCTGGGACCGGTCTCGCGCGTCCTAACCCAAGGCCCCTTCGCCGCCGCCGCCGCAATCGCGAGGGACGAGTACAAGCGCGGAGCAGCTCCCGGCCGATCACGGATCGCTTGTCCCGGCCCCCCAGCCCAGATACGGACGGCACGGTCCGCCCCAGCACCGGCACTGCGCGGTCTCAACTTCCCCGGCGACCTCGGCGCCTGCCCCATCCCGGCCGGCTTCGGTCTGGGCCCCGGCGGTCTTCGTGGCCGCCGCCACCGCTGCCACCTCTGCCGCTGCCACCGCCGCCACCTCTACCGCCGCCTGTGCCACCGCCTCTGCCCCCGTTCCGGCCGCGACCCCAGCCCGGGCCCCGACCTGGGCCCCAACCCCACCCGCTGCCCTGCCAACCTCGCCCGCGGCGCGGGCGCGGGCCCCGGCCCCGGAGGCCCAGCCGTAGGTACCATGCTGCCCAGCTCCATCCAGATTTCAGGGGAGCCGCTGTCAGGCGCCGAGGTGCGGGACATCTGCCGAGGCCTGCGCGACAACGCCGTGCGCCTGCTCTCCCTACGCGGCTGCCGCCTCTGCGACCGCGACTTCGGCCGCATCTGCCGGGCCCTGGCCGGGGCCACGTCCCTGGCGCAGCTCAACCTTAACCTGGGCGTCGTGTCCAGCCCCAGCCGCATCAAGCAGCTGGCGGAGGCGCTGCGGACCAACCGCTCCATCCAGTCCCTCTTGTGAGTGCACTCCCTCGCAAGGGGGTCCCGGGCACGGCACCCCTTCTCGCACTCCTTGCCACCTCCTCTTCCTCCACACACCTTCCTGTACCTCTTTCCACCAGCCTCCCTCTCCACCCCCACCCCCCACCTTACACACACCCCTCTTTCCTCTGCCCATGACTCCAGAATACCCTCCCAGCACATTTCTCTCCGGACTTGGTACACGCAGCCCCACCCCAAAGGAGATGGGATACCCACCCCTTCCTGGTAGAGCACGTGTACCTCCCACCCGCATTGACTTCTGGGGGCAGCTACTCAGTTCCCAAGAAGGAACACTGCCCTGGGGACTAGATCCCTGTCCCTATGTTCTGCCTACTGAGGAACCCTAATCCACCACCCACCCCTTCTCTGTGCTCTGTCCTGGGTCCCAGTCCCTGCACCAGAAAAGAAAGCGAATTCCCCTTCTATCTCTATTCCTTTAGAATCGAGGATTTTTCTCTCCCTTTCCAAGGTCTTTCCTCAGTGCTGTGACTGGGTGCCCTCATCACCTCTAGGGCTCTCCCCTCTCCCCTCCAGATAGGGCTGATGACTATGGTAACCGCTGCTCTCTGGTCTCACCCGCCAGCCTGCATGGGAGCCCCCTGACAGATGCTGGGCTGGCCTTGCTGAACCCAGCCCTGGCCCTCCACCCTGCCCTTGTGGCTCTGGACCTGGGGGACTGCATGCTGGGTGATGAAGCCATCAACCTCATCTGTGGCCTCCTCCCCCCAGATGGGGCCAAGTCTGGTGAGCAGGGCCCTCCTGAGGGCATGGGCTGGTGTAGCCTTGATGAAAAGCTAAATGCAGAGGGCAGGGTCTGTGGCCCAGAGCTGAGGGCTCTGACAGCGTGGGTGAGAATGTTTTAAATCCCCTCAGGAAGGAGAAGGATTAGGGGCAGAGCAGAATGGAGAATCTGGAATCCAGGTCTGGTGGGCAGGGAAGGCAGGGTCGCTAAGGGCACTGGAGCTCTGTGGTGGGGGTGGGGTGCTCCCAGCCACTAAGGACACCCCAGAGACCCAGGGCAAGGTAGGTGCTTAAAGAGGGCCTGACCTTCTCCATCCTGGCTTCTCCTTACAATGTTGCCCAGGTTTGAAGGAGCTAACGCTGAGTGCCAACCCTGGCATCACTCCTAAGGGCTGGAGTCGCCTCGCCATTGCTGTGGCCCACAGTTCCCAGGTCCGCGTCCTCAATTTGGACTACAATCCCCTAGGTGAGGCTCAAGAAAACCCCCTTAGATTCTCATCTTCCCCACCCCCATTCAAGAACCTGGGACTATCAGCTGCCTTGGTAACCCACACACTAGGGGAGGGAAGATAGAGGGAGGTCTGGGAGGTAATAGAGGAGCCACCTGTGTAGATGACCAGGTAGATGACCAACAGGTAGATCAAAGCATCCATCACCACCTGTGGGCCAGGCTTGCTGTATGCATTCACTCACAAATCACAAGGCTCCCCTCCTGGCCATCTACCAACTCATTGTCAGCGTTTCCTGGCCTGGGGTGGGGTCTAAGGTTGTTAGAGCAGTGGGGAGGCTGTCAGGGTGGGGGGTAGCAGGCTTGTGCATGAACTCAGGTGAGTAAGTGTGTGTGTGCTGTCTCCCCAGGTGACCATGTGGCCGGGATGCTGGCTGTAGCTGTGGCTTCCAGTCGAACCTTAGAGGTTCTAGATTTGGAGAGCACAGGGCTCACCAACCAGTCAGCTCAGGTGAGACTTATTCACACTGGGGGAAGGCCATGGGTTGCAATGGAAGTTAGGTCGTCTGTGGACATACCCAAGAGGTGGCAGGTTGGAGTTGGGGAAGCCACGTTAACTGTGTCTGTTCTGTTCCATACCCTCTTCCACTCCAGACCCTGCTGGACATGGTAGAAAATTACCCCACAGCTTTGCGGAGCCTGGTGTTGGCTGAGAACAGCATTAGCCCAGAGCTGCAGCAACAGATCTGTGACCTCCTTTCTGAGGGAGAGGAGGAGGAGGAGGTGGCAGGAGGGCCTGGTGACGACCAGGAACGAGAGAGGGGGCGGGAGCCTGCTTCCCACCAGAGGGGAAGTAGCTCCTGGATGTGCCCTAGTGGTAAGAGCCCTGAGGGTTCATTGGAACCAGGTCTGAAGAGGCTTGGGACCTGGGAGGATGGGTGTGGGAAACTTAGGCCACTTTTTCCTATGTATGGTCCCCACTGGAGGAACACATGGTGGTCTGAACACCCCTCTACCCTTCCACAGACCCCAGCTCTCAGAGGGTGCTGATGACGTCAGGACTAGGCGACAGTCTGTTGGCTGAGACCGAGATGTGACTCTCCACTTGGGCTTCTGCACACCATTACATTTGTCTCTGTCCCCAGCATCTTGCCCCAGACACCAGGGTCAGGTCCTGGGGCTCGGGAGGGAGGGGTTGCCTGGGGCTCCGGCAGCACCTGGCAGTGGGGTGGGAGGCTCTGGAAGCTGTGAATTGCCTTGAACCCAAGGCAATGGCTCTGGACTTGTTGGCAGCTCTGGCTGCAGCCCGCTGGCTCGGAAGAGATTTTATCAACTCTACAACCTAGAGTGTGGCTCTGGTCACTGGGGGCTGGCAGTAGGGGATGAATTGGAACTACCATTAGGCACCTCTAGGGGGCAGTACCACCCCACAGCAAAGCATCCTCTGACCCCAAAGGTCTCAAAATGGTCAGGCTCAGGCCTGGAACTTCTAGAACCTAGGGTTCTGAGGTAACGCCTTACCCAGGCCCTATAAAGATATAAGTAAAGAGCTTCCCTCCAGAGGTAAGCTGGACTGGACCCCACCTCAGGGGAGACTTGAAGTCCAGTCAAGGTTATTTAAGGTGCAGCCTCTCCCAACTGCCGATGCTCTGTGCCCAGGGAAGGCCCAGGCAGAGTTGGGGCAAGGCAGAGTCACTGGCAAACAGTAGGACATCACAGGGGCTGGGAGTACCCAAGAATGGAGAAAAGAATGGTCATTAATAGACAAATTAGTCCATACCAGTAAAATAGTTTTATTTAATTTTAAAATAGTCATCAGTGTGAAAACTTCCCAAAGCTGGGAGTAACAGTCTAGAGCCAAAATTGGGGGTGGGGGGGGCCAGGCCTCGCCTGGAGCCCAGCTTGAGGCCCCGAGTCCCACCCCACACTCACTTCCAGAGGGAGGAAGAGACAGCTGAAGAGAGCCCTGAGTCAGCCCTCTCCCTCACTCTGGAGGGCCCACTGTGCCAGGCCCCCTGAAGGCAACAGCTTGTGCAGAGGGTTTGGGGAGGGAGGTAAACAGAAAATAGAAACGTTAATTGAAAACAGAAATTAGAGGTTACTAATCCCAAAGACACCCCCTCCCCGCCCCCAAACCCCTCATGGCCATGAAAGGGTGATGGAGGACAAACACTGATGTGATGAGCCCTCACCTCCCCAGAAGCCCAATTTGGGCTGGACTGATTTGAAGAAAGGTTTTGAGCCCAGCTGCATGTTACCTTTGGAGAATAAATATTTTAAGAAAGGGGGAAAACCACGAGGCAAGCTGGTGCCAGTCAGTCAGTGCAGCTGAAAGGCCTGGTGTGACCCACTGCCTGACCCACTGCACAGGGCACAGAGCCGTGCGGGCCTACAGCGAGGAAAGTTCAAGGGCTTGGGCTGGGTAGGGGACCCTGAGCTGTAAGCGCACAGGCCTCCTGCAGTCCCAGTGCAGCAGTGGCAGAAAGGCCAGGAGGGGGGGGCCCTAGTTGAGCAGGTTGCCCTGCTCCTGGGCCTGGGTCAGGCTGTCTTTTCGGTGCAGGTGGTGTACCCCCATCCTCTTGGGGCTGCGCTGAGGGCGGCTGGAGCCTGGGAGTGCCCAGCTCCTGCCCTCCGTGTGGGAAGTGCTGGGCCCTTTCTCGGTGCTATCACTGGGCAGCAGGCTCTGTTGTTCTTCCTCAGGGCTGACAGGCAGGTTCAGCTCTTCCTCTTCTTCCTCCCTGGGCAGGCCAGAGTCAGGTTCTGTTGGCAGGAGGCCACTCTCACAGGATGGGGAAGAAGGTGCCTGAACCTCCTCATCTCTGTCCGTGGAGTTAGGAGTAAAATGGCGCTGCAGCTCAGGTAGTGCATCGTGTCCAAAGGCTGTGCGCTGGGCCGCAGTGGCCGGTGGTGGAATGCGGTCCACAAATGCTCGCTGCCAGCTGGCCAGCAGGTCCTCTTCAGAGCTGGCAGAGCTGACAGGAGCACTGAATGTCGGGGGCGCTGGGCTGGGACGGTGGTGTGGTGAGGCCTGGGCTGAGGCAGGGCTGCTGGGCACTGGGCTGGGTCGAGCTCGCTCACTCCCCTCCTCCACCAGGCTCAGGGAAATGGCCTGGCGGGTGGCGTAAGTGCAGTTGGGCAGGGGGCTATTGCGGGGGATTCGCACTTTATCCTCAGAGAACTCTATGACCTTTCGGCCAGGATACAGAGGGTGTGGTGGAGACGGGGTGGGGTAGGGGCTCAGCTTCTCAAAGGCCGGCAGAGGCAGGTCGTCCTCTGGGGAGCCCCCAGCAGCGCTCAGAGTGTGGCACTCCCCGTTGGGTTGGGGGGTGGGACTGCCAGGGGCGGGGAGGCTGGCTGGGTCACCTGGGGCACCCCCACTCATATCTACGTGCACAAAGACATCCTCAGCCAAGGGGTGCCCGGCACTGCCCGACTGGGCGGAATTGAGCAGTAGAGACTCTGGCTTCTCCAACACCCGGGCAATGACGGAGGTGGGTACCACAGCCCCTTGTGCCAGGCCGGGGGCAGGGCCGGAGCTGGCGGCCTCTTGATCGCCACGCAGATGTTTCCGAACCATGTCCTGCAGCTCGCAGGGCAGCTGGGGTAAAGAGCAGAAAGGAACAGACATGCACAACCCCAACCTAAGACAGGCTGATTCGTGGCAGCAGTCATGGTACCACGTACAAGCGTGACACCACTGTGTGCTCGGCGCTGAGCCATGCCCTGAGCTTGCAGCATGCCGGGGTACATCCTCATTTCACAGACAGACTGAGGCTCAGTAGAGGCAAAATAACTCGAGTTTTTAATTAACACTGCCAAGATCTGAACCCGGAACTGGTGCTAAGGCTCACATGCGCTCAAACTTCTATGTCCCCTATCTTAGCAGTAGCTTCTGCCCAAACCACACACAGGTTTAAGGATCTGTAACGACTGGAAACCTTGAGAATGCCTCTACTCCTTCTGTAGGCCCCATCAGGCCCAAGGGTCTAGAGTTTGCCCCTTGGGGGGGGGATCTCTCAATGTCCTATGGCTGAGAGCTCTGGCCACTCCCTCCTTCCTGCACGGGATCCTGGAGTCCCTCTCTCCCTGTCTCTGTTCCAGAAATACCAACAGGGCCAGTCCCAGCCCTAGTGCTGGGCCCTTGACAGCATACAGGACACAACCAGTGACAGAGTGGGCCGTCTTGAGAGGAGACACGGAGGCTAGGGGGACGGAGAGGTGCAGAAACCGGGGTTAGAGGAGTCCCACAAAGGCTGGACTGGCACTGGGGAGGGCACTGTACTCACATCAGCCAACTTGTGGTGACGGAAGTGGGATTTGTTGCACTTGAGGAGCTGCACGGCCAGGTTGCAGTCCAGCCGGTACCGCTCCTGCAGACACAGATGCGGCTCAGAGGCCGGCCCTGCCCGAGGGAGCAGGGCAGGGCCAGGACAGAGCTGGCCCCCAGCAAGGAAGGCCCCGGAGGCGCACATACATTGAGCTCCTCCAGCCTGTTGATGGTGTTCTTGGCATCCAGCAGCTTGTTGGTCAGCTCCACAATCTCCCAGTCCAGTGTCTTCCTGTCCATCTCAGCCTTCTTGATCTGAGGCACAAGACTTGGGGTGAACCAAGCCCATGCCTTGGCCAGCCCTTCCACCCCCTCCCAGCCCAGAGACACTGGAAGCCTCAGGTGCTAGGGCAGCCAAGGTGGACGGAACAGAGACAGACGATGAACAGACAGAAGGGGACGGAACACCTTTCCTGTTCTCCAGGCTGCTTGTGAGGCGGGGACTTTCTGAGCGTGACCTGCTGCCACCTGGGCCCAGCAGTACAGAGGCCGTATATGAGCTGCCCATCCCTTGAGGGAGCCCTACACACCAGGCCAGGCAGCTGGTACCTGAGAGAAGGTAACTGCAAACCCAGGCGCTGAAGCCTATATAGGTAGCTGTTTCCAAGATCGGGCTAGGAAGAGAGGAGGGAGCAGGCTGCGGGGCAGCTGGGAGAGCCTGTGAGATTATCCAGCTGAGCTAGGAGGGGGCTGCAGGCTCAAAAGCAGCCTTCTGATCTTCAGCTCACAGGCCGGATCTACAGCCCGCTTCCCCAGAATGGCTTGGGCCTGCAGCCACTGCAGCCAAGAAGCTGTGAGTGTTCAGTGGGGACATCAATCACTGCCTCTGCCTGGGCCAAGAGCAGGCTCCCAGCTGTTCCCCAGGAAGGAGGCACGGACTACTGAGTGGGCCTCACATAAGGAAGAGGAAAGGAGCGGGCAGAGGGAAGCGACTGGGGCCCCAGCAGTCCCAGGTCTCAGCGGAGGAGGCCAGGACAAGGGAGAACACACACTCAGACGTAACTGCAAAAACCCAGCCGTGGCTGAGAGAGGCCTGAGAGGAGAGCACAGCGGCAACGGTGGCAGCACGAGGGAGACGAGGAGAGAAGAGAAACAGCGTGAGCATTGAGACAGTACCCGCTTGCATAGCACACTGCGGCTCCCTCCCCACCACTGCCGACACCCCCTCCCCAAGCCCCAGGGCAGAATGGCATTCCCTTGGCAAGTCCTAGCCCCTGCTATGCTGTGAGCACAGTGCCAGCCAAAGCGCCCTCCCGGACAGGTCACCAGCGTGTGCAGCTTGTCCTCCAGCTCCTGGTTGGTCCTCTGGGAAGCCGTGTAGCTGTTCTGCAGCCTGCAGGGGATATAAGGCAGACCCCTGGGTCTTGATCCTGTTCCTCGGACCCTGTTCCTCAGCATCTCCTTCGTAACGGATCTTGGGCAAGTCATTCTCCTCCCAAAACTTCAGTTTTCTCACCAAAATCAGATATCTCTGAGGCCTCTTCCAGCTCACCCCCAGTGAACGGGGAGATGCGCGCATGCGTGTCCTAGCCCCTCGTGCCCATACCTGCGGAACTTGTCCTTAAATTTGTCCAGCTCCTCACGGCTCTGGCCCAGCTCCAGCTCCAGGCAGTCCTGCCCGATCTCCAGCTCACGCTCCAGGTCTTCGGTGCGCCTGGTGGCCAAGGCCAGGCGCCTTCGAAGCTCCTCATTCTCCTGCTGCAAGAGCCTGGCAGGGTGAGGGGTCAGGGCAGAGGGGCATCAGAGATAGGAGGGCCATCCCTGGAGCCCCAGGCTGGTCAGAAAGGAAGGAATAGAAATGACATGAAGACAGGCTACTGGGGGCAGGGGACTCCTTGAGAGACAGAGTCTAGGGCAGCAAATTCTATAGGCCTGTTGGACCTAAGAACATAGCCTGGCTTGGAGGGTCGGGGAGGCAGAGGGGACAGTAGATGGTAGTCCAACCCCCCCCTTGTTGGAGAAGAATGAGAGGACAGAATTCCCAGTCTGTCTCTGGTTACAGCCCAAGCCAGCCGTCCACCGAGCCACCAGCAGCTCCAGTTTCCCCACTACACAATCAGGCTGCTCCATTATTAATCTCCTGGACATCCAGCCCAGCCCTGCCCTCCTCTCCAGAGGCCTCATGTGGCTGACAGAAAGGGTTCCAGGGAGGCAGCTGGCACAGGAGGGCTCACTGCCAAGAGCAGGCCCTCAGAGCCATCCCCTCCTCGATTCCAGGTTCTCTTGGAGCCCATGGAACAAACCTCTTTTTCCAAAAGGAATATTCACAGCAAACCTCCTCCCAGAGTCCCTAAAATAGCCCTCCCCACCCCAACATTTACCTCTACCTAATCCAAGGAAAAGCCCAACTATACCAACAGCCTTGCCTGGAGCTAAGAGGGACAGAGGCGAGGCAGGGCAGGCTCTCGGGCAGCAGGTACTCACTTCATCTTTTCTGCATCAGTCAGGGACTCCTGGGCACAAAAGAACAGAAGCTTGAGGCTCAACTCTAGACTACTGGCCTCCCGCTTGCCCACCCTCCAAGAAGCCCTGGAAAGGGCCATTTCTGAAGCCCAAAGACTCTCACTGCAGAACTGGGCTGAGTGAGTGCCCCCTAGAGGTGGAGGCAATCCAGTGATGCCCAGACAAGCCTAGATCACTCTCTTGCAGGCCAACTAGAAGATTCAAGAACCCCTTCCAGCCGTCACCCTCACACACATCAGCTCCAACCCCTCTCTTAGGCCTAGAGCCGGTTGCAAATAAGTCTTGGTACCCATGCTACCTCTCCCAGGGATAAAGAGAGCCTCTCAGCTGTTCACAGGATGCTATGAGCCTCTCAGGCATGGCAGAAACCTTCCAGAGAAGAAACTGGGCTGAGATGTAGCAAGGTTCTGAGCTCGGACAACCAGGCCGAATCAGGACCTTGCAGAGGCCTGGGAGGGACACAGGCATGGGTAAAGGAGAGCTGTGGGGACAATCCTGACTGAGAGGAGTGAAGTGTCTTGTCTTGCTTTTGACCTCTGGCCCCCTCTTCTCGAAACCCCTTCACTGGTCATGGCCCAAGAGTCAGGGCTCAGCCAGACACAGAGCAGGGCAGGCACGCGCTGACGAGAGGGAAACGTTAGCGGGCCCACTGCAGACTGAACTGACTGCTCAAACGCCAGTCAGGGTCAGAAAATGAGGTGGGCGGCCCAGATCATGGATTCGGAGCCACTGACACCTGGATTTGACCCTCTTCTATCACACACTGTTATATTAACTGCACTGAGCCTTAGGGTCCTCATCTCCAAAACCAGGGGAAGGCCCCTTGGGAGGCACCTAGCACAACACCTGGCCTTTTTATTTGCTGTTCTCTGAAGTGGGGAAACCCTGGCATCAGTGCCCTGAATTTGAGCAGAGTGGCCACGGCACGCCTGATGCTCAGCACGTGCTGACAGTCTCTCAGGCTCTGCAAGTGCGCTCCACGTACTGCAATGGGGGCCCGGGAGCGAGGAGGACAGACCACCATAACACCTCCCCTCCTGTCAGTGAGCCCAGAGAGGGACGTGACCGATGCGTTTAAATGCTACCCAAACAGAGCACAGCTGGAGGAAGGCTGGACTTCTGGGGACAGTGAGGAATAGGGCCTGGTGGAAGAGTCTGGTGGAAGACGCTGGAACACGGCCTCCCGGCAGCCCCCAGAGGGGCTGCGGGCTGAACAGCTCTCCTCTACCGGGGGAGGGCCAGGGTCCCAGCTTCCAGCGGGTTAAGGCCCCTCAGTCTGGTGGGTTGCTTCTCGCAGGAAGAACCATACTGCATGTGTGGGGTCATCTCTGCTAAGACTCTGGGGTCCCCAGACATGTGGACGTGCGCCCCTGGCAGCCTACACAGCCCCACCAGCAGCGCTATACCCTCACCCCAACGCTGGGGGCCAGAAGCCCCCTCGTTTGGGAGAAGTCTGCCAGACACCCAGCCTCGGGGGCCTGCCTCTGCCAGCCAGGGTTGGGGTACGGTCCTTGCTGACCTCCTGCTCCAGCTGGGATCCGGGAACTTCCAGGCGCAACTCCCGATGCTCGGGTGGTGCCTTACGGTAGGGTTTCTTAGCAGGGGCTACACTGGTCATTCTGGGAGGTGAGGGCTCCGTGACCTGCTGAGGGGAAGCAAGGACAGAGGAGCCTCAGAAACAAAGGCAAGAGGCCTCTGCACTAAAGGAAAAGGATGGTAAAAGGGGACATATGTAGGAGCCACCAGGCAGGCAGACAGGCTTGGGCATGCTGGGGTCACTAGAAGGGTGGATTATGGTGTGTCAGTGCCTAGAGAGTCAGGAGAGCCCTGCAGGGGGTCCAGTGGGAACAGAGGGTGGGAAAGGCAGGACGCGGGGCTGCGCACCAGGAAGAGTGCACTGTGCCCAAGAGGGCGGAGAATCTGAGGCAGCCCACCTCTCTACTTTGTGGGTTCAGAAAAAAGCCTTGAAGGGGAAACAGCTCTCTATGCATCAGCTTCCTCAGCTCCAAACTGGGGTGAAAATAGCACCAATTTCACAGGGTGTTGTGAGATTATATAAAGCAGTGAGAACAGTACCTAGCATTCAGGAAATGGTCAATGTTAGCTTTAAAAAATAACTAACCAGAAAGTGAGGGTCTGAGGATATTCAACCAGTCTAGGCTCCTCAGGGGGGGTCTCTGAGCTCGAGAGAGCCCTAAAGGCCAAGCCCCATTGGCCTCCACCACTCTTCTTTCACCAGCCCCCAGCTGGGAGGGGCCACCTTCCTGCCCCGTCTCCTGCCAGCGTCCCCAGGAGAGTCACATGGGGGGCGCAGGCCTCACAGGAACATACCGTCTGTCTGTCGGCAGCTCACTCTGTTCCGCCGTCCGGGAGTTAGGCCTCGGCTCTCCGCATCCCACGGCCCCTCCACTTCCTCCTCTAGCCAACAGCTTCTGAAACTGGAGAAGGGAAGAAAGTGGAAACCAGGTGTCAGCCACCTGTCTATCAGTGCCACAGGCCACCCTACCCAGTGTGGAACCTGGAAGGCCCCCCAGGGAGAGTCAGGCAGGAAAGCCACGGACAGGGGGCTGGGGGGAGGCAGTGGGGGTGGGAGAGGACTGGATGCACTGGGCTCCTACCGTCTCCATCACTGCCCTGTGTGGCTGTGTAAGTTCATGGTCCCAGTGCACCCACAGGCCCCATTCAGAAACAGGTCAGGTCCTGTCCTGTCCCTACCCTACCCCACATTCGTCCTGTTCACCTCCCAGGCCTCTGAGTCTAGAAACAACTAAGAGGTGGGGAGAACATGGGTGGAGGCAGAGAATACCAGGAAAAAGCCTGGCAGAGACTTCAGATGCTGCTGGAAAGAAAGCTCCTAGCAATGTTTCCAGGAGGAGCCCAAAGACTACCTCTGTGCACAATGGTGGTGAACAGACTCTAGGATGGGGAGGGCTAGGTACAGCAGAGAAAGCCTAAAAGGCAACAATTTAGAGCAATGGTGGTTCTCAAACAGGGTGACGTTGATCCCCCTTACCCTTCCCAGATGCTGGCAAATGCCCAGACACTTCTGGTTATCACAACAGGAGTGGGTGCTCCTGGTATCTAGTGGGTGGAAGCCAGGGCTGCTGCTGACCAGCCTGTAATGCACAGGGCAGCCCCCACAACACAGTCATCAGCACATAATGTGACAGAGCCAAGGCCGAGAAACCCTGGCACAGAAAACCCATGTCTGGGGAGCTGGGTCACCTGGGTTCCAGGCTCAGTGATGCTTTTGACACACCACCGTGTGGCTCTTGCTCACTGGATACGCCTATGTGTCATCTGCACGAAGTGGCTGCATTGAGTGACCTGTGTGGTCCCCTTCGGGTTCTTGGGGTTCTGAGCTCTGCCCCCACCTGCAATAATCTGGGTGACAGCAGGGGGCAGCAGCCGCCATAGGGACCAATGGAGGCAGTAACCTCAGGTAGCCTCCTAGGCAGAAACAATCTTCCTGCTGCCATCCACCTCAACAGAGCTGGGGGCTGAGGGAAGCCTTACGGGCTAAAGCGTGTGCTCCTGCTGTTGGGACATGCCCTGGCCATGACTCCTGTCACATTCCAACAGGGCCTGAGGCAGGAAGAATGGTGAGGGGGTAGAGAGGGCGGGGAGGCAGGAGTGGCCTCCCTCCTCTGTCTGAACAGTCTGGTCTCTGGCTGGGGGTTCTCGGGGACTGGGGTGTGACAGCAGGCACGAGCCGCCAACCTCCGCCCCACTGACGGTGAGGCAGAACGTGTCCCCACAGGGCACAAGCAGCAGGCTGTGCAGGGCTGACTCCCTGTGCAGGAATCCGGGCGGGCCTGAAGGGACAGTACATTCCTGGGGCGTGGGAGCAAACAAGTCACCCCCACAGGTTCCCCAGGGCTACCCCTCCAGGTGGCCTCAGGGTGAGAATTCCTATGGTCTGAGGGAGCGGCCCAGAAAGCCCAAACCAGCCTGGGTACCTGGGTTCTGATACTCAGGGAGCGTAAGAGGGGGTGTGTATATAAGTTGGAAAGGGCTAGAGCCAGAGACAAAGGAATAAGCGTTACAGGTGGCCAGAGACTCTACAAGCCCAGGAGAGGCTCCCGTGCTGGCTACAGCCTGCTCCCCTTCTCCATGGAGAATCCAGGCCCCCGCTCCCCATCTTGTCCCCTTGGCTGAGTGGCCCCCTTCTCCCTGCAGGCCCCACTTGTACCTCCCTCTATTCCCAGCTGCTGCTTTTCTTCCCTACCCTGTTCCTGCTGACGCCCACACCGCCCGCTAGGGGCCAGGGCATGTTTGTTTATGGGCAGTGTGTGGACAGGGAGGACACTGACCGCTCAGTATCTGGCAATTCTACCTGCAAGGACAATGGCCTCACTGCATGCCCGCAGCCCTCACTCTAACTGCCACACATCCCACAGCTCATCCTGCCTCCCCTTGACCTTAAGCCCACTGCCTGGCCCCACAGCACACATTCCCACGGCGTCCACAGCCAGGTGGTCTGGCTTGCTGAGGGGCTGTGTGGATGTGGGTGGCAGGGAGGGAATGCAGACACGGACCCTCTGGGATGAGGAACGGTGGTGAGATGGGAGGGCGGGTCCCTCGCCTAGCCAAAGCTTCCCCTTCTCACTCACGTCAGTCAGAGGGAGGGGGAACCACTCCCAACTGGGGAAGCAGAGGCAATGCCTACTAGGGAGACAGTCCACAGGGAGCCTGCAGTGTCACCAACACAAGTCCACAGGAGTCTGTGCCACTCCCTGCCCCACATCCATAAATACCAGTGCATGTCGGGCCCTTGCTCCAACTCCTGAGATCTGCTAAGTGCCCCAGATCAGCCTATAGGTGCCCGCTGTTCCAGTGCTGAACAAGAACAAGATGAACCTGGAAAGCCACTGTCCTTGACCAGAAGCACTACCAGGAGGGCAGACCTGGGTGTGAGAACAATGCCAGGCAGAGAACAAAACAGGAAGCAGCTGGACCCCAGGCCTATAAGCTGGGAAAGATGAAAGGTCAGCTGAAAGGCAGCAGAGCAGATCCTCCAGGGAGCTCACTACCAAGCACAGCCTCCACTGGCCACCTGTCCTCCATCCACCCAGAGGTCCCCAGGTAGCCTTGCAGTGTTTCAGCCCAAGGAGGACTCCAGCCCTGCGTGGAGAAAAGAACCCCAGGGAGAGCAGCTGGACGTTCAGAATGGGCCATGGGCCGAGGAGCAAGCAAGCCGCCTCTGGGGCGTCTCGGCCTCATAGTGCCCGCCTTCGGGGCATATCCCAGAAAATGGTCCTCTGGGGGGTCTAGAAATCGACAGGGAAGGATCTCACTCCTCAACTACCCAAGCTGCAAGGAATTGGGGGCAGATGACTAAGGATGTGGGGCTACCAGATCACACGCTGGGTCTGCACTACAAGTACAGCTGTGCTCTGGGGGAAGGGCCGCAGCCTCGGGCAAAACCTCTGGCCGGCCCAGTCTGGTCTGACGCTCTGGCCTGGACCTGCAGGCACTGTGGAGGGAGACACCCCGAGCAGCAGCGAACCCTCCCCGAACCCTCCCCGTCTCAGGGAGGTGAGGTGAGAAGAAAAAGCAGCTCTCCTCACGCCTCACTGCCCCCCACCAACCCCGCCTTCTCCTTCCTCTTCTGCATAGTACTCATTCTTCACTCCCTCAAAATCAGTTTGGAGAAGAGACTCAATCCCGTATCTGCTGGGGTGGGGAGTGGGGTGATTAGCTTCCTAATTGCCATGTTGCAATCTGCCAGTTGGTGCAGGCTGCCTGTTGCCACCTGCCCTTATTAAATACCTTCTCCCTGATTACAGCCCATGGGGCATGATTAGCTGCCTCCAGAGAACAAAGTCTGCTTTCATTAGAAATGGGACTCGCACGCACAGTGAACCTGCACTGTGAACCTGAACAGCTGAGCAGAGTGTAGACGGAGGCAGACATAAGGAGAAATGTGTGCCAGAAGCTGGCTGAGCAGTGTCCTTGAATCAGAGGACAAAAAACTTGCCAAGCATACCTGCTCCTTTCTGTGGATATGAAGTATGTATACGCGACCAAGGGTTTCCACTGTGCTCGGGGATCACCACTGCCAGAGACGGAGGGGCGTGAGGGGAAAACTCTTCAGAACCCTGGGTTACTCACTACCTTACTCCTACTCCCAGCAAACCCACAGGAGGCGACAGCAAAAACGTTCAAGCTCAAGAGCCAAGGACACCCTCTCAGTTCCTTCTGCCATCTTTTCCGTGGGTCTGCCTAAGGTGCCAGGGCAAAGTTCAAGGTGCAGGAGAGGAAGAGAGGTCCAAGCGTATCTCTGAGGGTTGAGGCCACCTCCTCAACACTGGCCCAGCAGAGGGAGACTAGATTAAATCCAAAATGGGTGTGGGTCTCTGGCTTTTCAAACTTCTGCCTTCCCCCATTGGATGTCTCCTCTAGCTTCCAGGTTCCACTCTACGACTTCATTCCACTGCCCCGCCCTAGGAAGTCCAAATGCCACCCCGCTCGCCACATCACCCCTGCTCTCTTCAGGAAATTACAGCACCAGCGGTGTACCTGAGCTCAGGCCATTTCTGACCCGAGTGATAGGCCTTTCTGCTCACAGCTGTCACTGAAGCAGGTTATTGGGGCACTTGAGGGGTCAATGAACCCAATCTTCTCAATCATGAAGGGCCAATACATTACCACCAAAATCATTAAAGCGCTTCCTCATAATGCACTCAAGAAAACTCAGAGTCAGCAATCACTATTGCTTTTAAAGTGACAGAAAAACCAGCCCGTCTTCAGAATACCCCAGCTGTGCTGTGTGTTGCCTTAATTCTCTTGGAACCCAGCAAGATATAAACAAACAATAAAAATAAATACAGGCCCTTCCTTAAGCCCCTAAGCAACTGCTAAAACATGAATGTCTGATCACACTGGGACCAGTGCCTCCTCTGTGGGAGTTGTCCTCCGCTGAAAGCTATTGTCCTCAGCGGTATGTAGTCTCTGAACTCTGCAAGTCTGGAGGAAGCTGCCCCTCAAGCCCCTGAAATCCAGGCTCTACCTCCAACCAAGGCACAAAAGTGCAAACTACCGTCCTTCGAGGCCCAGCCCTGTCACCAGGTGACTCGGCAGGGGCCCCTCTCCACCTGGACTGTCAGTGAACAGCAGAACAGTCCTCCAGCACAGTGAGTGAACCCTACCAGAGCTGCTGGGACTCAGCCTTCCCACACGACCCCCGGGTGCCCCTCCCGCTTGCCACCAGCCCCCAGTTTCCGGCATGCAGCTGTTCCTGAGATACATGAGCAAAGCCCTCAGCAATCCTGGGCGCGTGGCAGGCAAGCAGCCAGCGGCACACAGGGTGGGGCCTGGGCAGGCTCTGCTCTGGGCTCATGACTAGGCTGGAAGATGCCAGTCTGTGCCCAGACCAGTCCTGCTGCCCCTCCAACAGCCAAGCCTGCCACCCCTCTGGGCAAGTACAACCTCACCCGCTTGGGACAAGCTGCCTGTGGCCCTGACCTGGCCTTTTGCCTGCTCTAAGCAGAACGGATTGACAGGTTTTCAAAAGCCAATCGGGGTGGGTATTTTTCTGCCACAGAAGAATCCTGAGGACTCAGAACTAGCGCGGTTGACCTTGAGTGCTCACCTGGCTCCCCACCTGAGCAAATAGCCCAGGTCTATCACCTGACTTCATCCAAGCAAACACCAGACAGGAATAAAGGGGCTAAAGACTACTGACGATGGTCCAAGCAAACCAAACCTCCCCTCGTAAAGGGAGGGCCCAAAAACCCCAAGATCATAGCCAGCCCTTGACAGCAGTCCCCATGCCCGATCCTAAGCTGGAAAAGCGAAGTGAGAGGTGGCCCTGAACTCTGGCTCCCCTCCAGTCTCCTTTGGCTTTCCTGGTCAGAGCCAAGCCACAAACCCCTCCAGCTTGCTTGCCCCCTACGCTGGGTCCCTAAGTATCTGACTAGCATCTACCAGCTCTCATATTTACACATTCCCATACCATGCTAGTAGACAGCCCCCCGCCTTGTTCCTCCTAGCCCAATGGTACAGAACCACTGTGAGAACCTGCAGGTCTCAAGTTTCCCTACCTAGGCTACCCCTCACTGCACGGCCTCCAGAGGCTGGAGACACAGTCTGTCTAAAGAGTTACCTGTGCAGAACACCCGAGAGCTCCAAGCAACTGGCCTTCCTGTTATATCCAGAACGCTCTTCTCCTCTCCAAGCCCAGAGGGAGACAGGAGTTTGGTGGGAGCTTCTCCATGGCAAGCCGTTCACCAGTCTCCCAATATGAGGCCAAAGCCTCCCCTAGACCCACCGTGGAATCCAAAGCAGGTTCTGTTTCCTTGGGCTAAGGTGCCCCTCCCAGCTCTTTGGGCTAAAGTCCACCGAAGCTCCAGCCATGGAAGACAGTGAGGGACCAAACTCCACCTGCTCTGCTTCCCAGAGTAACAGTCACCAATGGGAGCTACATCTCAGATGGGTACCTGGCTCTGGGCTCGATTTCAGTTTAAGTAACTTCACACTTCTGTCCAGGGACATTCTTCCAACCAGGCTGAGGTTTTCCTCAACCTTCCCAATCCCAAAGAGAACCCTGCAGCTAATTCTAAATTATTAACCTGGAGTGAGAATAATGGGGACACCATTCAATCTTCTCCTCTTGAAAAAGAGAAGAAACTATTCGGTCTCCAAGAAAATTCCCATCTGTCTCTGAGGCACGAAACAGCATGCTAACTGAGGGATATTTTCTAACTCCATGGTGAAAATGCATATTAAACAGAAACTACCCAATTCTTCTTTAAGAAAGAATGGGAAGGGCCCCGTCTGGTGTGGCTCAGTGGACTGAGTGCTGGCCTGTGAACAAAGGGTCACTGGTTTGATTCCCGGTAAAGGCACCTGCCTGGGTTGTGGGCCAGGTTCCCAGTGCGGGGCACAAGAAAGGCAACCACACATTGATGTTTCTCTCCCTTTTTCTCCCTCCCTTTCCTTCTCTCTAAAAATAAATAAATAAAAATCTAAAAAAAAGAAAGAATGGGAAAGCATGGTACTGACTGGGGGGAGGCCAAGTCCAGCAGCAGACTGGCAGATACACAGGTGGCCATGCCGAGGAAGCCCTCCTCTCCTGGCCATGAAGGGGGTACATCCCCACCCAGAGCAAGGAGACTGGGAGGATGGAGGGAACCCAGTTATAAGGAACAGAGAGCAGAGAAGGCGGCATGAGGTAAGCTAGGGGGAGGAGGCAGCTAGGCTGGGGGGGGGGGGGCAGCGAGGACAGGGGCACTGCTGGTGGTATTCCCAGGGCAGGTTAGCTGGCCCAGGTCAGACTCACAGGGTTAGTGTCTTCTCCCCAACCAGCCAGCTCTCCTGGTTAGCACGGTTAGTGACAGACTCATGGCAGACACCCTCCGGGCACTCCATATAAACAGACAGCTGGCTTTGTGAGCAGCCCGACTCCCAGCTCCGGAGCTGCAAAGAGAGAACAGAAGGAATGCCAGGCTGCAGATGACCAGGGCACACACTGCGCCCTCCTGACAGGGAAAGCTCCTCTGGACTTAGCGCCGGGCCCTCACGGGCTTCCTCCCACCCAGAAATCATGCCAGGCAGAGGGAGAGCACTCCCCTGCCACCCAGTGAGTCCAGCCCACCAACCCCACATAACAAGGCTCTTTGGCTGGTCAGCTGTTGCCAAAAGGTCACTGCTTGTGGGAGGATGGGGGGGCTGCTCTTATCTCGCCTGTTCCCCCAACACTGACGCAAGGCTACCCCAGAGCCCTGAAAGCTCTGTTAGAGCTTCTTTCCTGAGAACAAAGCCACCACAGCTGCAGCTGCTACCCACCCCATGCCTGTGCTAGCAGAGTCCACCCTGCCATCTCCTACGGGCTCCGAAGAAAGGGACCGGGAGAGAAGTTGCCCAGGGATCAGACACTGCAACAAGAGCTGCATGGAAAGCACAGTACAATGGGGCTGTGTGTGACGCGGCCCAGCTCCGGGCCAGTCAGGGGAAGGGCAGCACACTGCCACCTTTCAGTTTCGGAGAGGGCCAGGGGGCTAGCTCTTCCCAGGGGGCTGGTCCCAGAGGATCCTACAGAGCAAGGATAAAGGCTACGCTATAGCCAGGCTCCCCAGACTCCAACAGGGCCTAGTCCACTCTCTCAGAATGAGCAATGGCCAGAAAGGCAAGCATTCTCCTCATAGCAAGCCCAGAACTACCCAAAGGGAAGTCACGTGCCCTGGCCTATAGATCTCCAGGCAAACGCAGCAGTGGCAGTAGAGCCCCAGAGGTCCCACGAGAAGGGACCCCTGGGGCAGCAGGATAGGAAAGCTTCAGCAAATATATCCACAAATATTGCTTGTGCTTAAAAGAGAAAGGCAACGTGTTGCCAGGGGGAAAAAAAACAGGGAGGGATTCCCCCTTCTGTCTGGGTACACTGCAGATGCTAAGATGACCTGGGGTGGAAAGGGGAGAATAGCGGCCACCCTGGCCCCACAGGTGGCCCTGGCTCCTCTCCCAAGCCCAAGTAACTGATTAACACAGGCAGGACAAGCCGCCAGTAGGCCTCCAGCTGCCTCCGCACTGGGCCCCCCATTGCTGTGACAACTGCCCCAGAGCTCCAAAGGCCACGGCCTGAGCAGGAGGTAAGATGACCACCCATAAGACAGTGGACACTTGCCGTGGGCTCTGACCTATCTCCTGTACGGATTAGAGCACAGCCGTGGACAGGCCACCTTCGGAATCCTCACCCATAAACTACCACTAAGAAGAAGAAGAAGAAGAATCAACACCAGCTGGGTTGGTCTGGTTTGCCTTCAAAAGGTAGAGCAGCAAGTGACCTGGCTAATCCAAGGTTTCAGAAACCAGGGCCTCTCTCTGCAGTGAAATAGAGATTCAAAAATCAGGTACCTTTACTCCCTTCCCAGCCCAAACTGACAGTGGACTGAGGGGAGAACAAGCATAAGATAAAGTGTTGACGCCCACGTGATGCTTCTGTCCATTCTGAATCCCACTCAGAGGTACTCCTGTGCACAATTTCAGCTCAGAGTGAAAAACAGTCCCTCGGAAATAACCAGAGAGCCGCTGTGCCGTAACCTGCAGTAAAGCCTCTCCGCCCCTCCCGACGAGCTAGCTAGCGCCAAATCGAACCCCCAAGCTGGGAAGAAGGCTACGACTAGGCTCCTCAAAAGTTCCGACAGGGACTACTCTACTTGTTAGGCGAACAGAACAAACTGAAGAACAGTATGTATTATTACTGACTTTTGTTTATTTTACAAGTAATACCTTATTAGGACTGTCTAGGAAACGAAATGATTAGAAGGATACATGGTAAATGGTTAACAGTTGTTAGAACTAATTCCCTATCTTTAGGGAATGGGTTTACAAAAGGGCAATGGGGAGAGTTTTTTACTTTTCATTTTGTATATTTCTCTGTATAGTCGGTAGTTTCTACAAGGACACATGTTTATGACAAAAACATGCAACTCCAGACAAGCAGGCAAAAGCCCTCCATCTGCGCTGTGCTTTCCCATCTGGACCTGCTCTCCCTTCCACTACATGTCCTTTGATTCTTCTAGCCCCGTGAGGCCCACAGAACAGGTGAAGTTCCCCATTCTGAAGTGACTTCCTAAGACCACAGACTGGGACAGAACCCTGTTTCCAATTCCAGTACAAAGCATGGAAAGCTGTCATCTCTAGGGAGCCACAGAAAAACCATGACAATTCTGTCCTTTATGGATTCCAAGTGTCACTGAGAGCAGACAGTTGACACTTTTGAGATAGTAACTAACAAAGAAGAGGTCCCACTCTTCTACTCATGGCCAGTCCAGGGGACTCAGTCCCTTTAAAGCCTAAAAGCACAAGACACAATCCAGTCCAGACGGCTCACCCAATCAACTCTCAAATCTGCTTAACGTACAACGTAGCTCATCACTCCTGCCAAGAAGCCCTCTGTGCAGACGCGCCACATTCCAGCGTGTACTCTCAAACCGAGGCTCCACTTTCAGCTCCTGGTGTCAGCCTTCTCAGTGTCTAGGCATTACGAGCTTGGAGCACACCAAGATAGGACTAGTGGTACACCCAGAAAAGCAAGGACATGGGGGCACTAAAAGAAGTTTAATGAGTAACAAAGAGGACGCC
The DNA here is from genome assembly GCA_007922815.1 of Macrotus californicus. NCBI lineage: Eukaryota > Metazoa > Chordata > Mammalia > Chiroptera > Phyllostomidae > Macrotus > Macrotus californicus. The sequence goes on from VMDR010001777.1 coordinate 48,823, forward strand.
AACAGCCAAAGACTTCTAGATGCTAATTCAGCAAGAAAATATACCGGGGTGGCCCTGGCCGACATAGCTCCGTTGGATGGAACGTCATCACATAAACTGAAAGGTCACAGGTTCGATTTTAGGTCAGGGCAGAGGCTGCAGGTTCGGTCCCCAGGGGGGCACACAGGAGAAACACCGATCAACGTCTCTCTTTCACAGCGATGTTTCTCTCCCGCCCTCCCTTCGCCTCTCTCTAAAATCAATAAGCGTGTCCTCAGGTGAGCATAAAGAAAAGAAAATACACCGGTGCGCCTCATCTCCTCTTTTAGCCTGTCCTGCGGGCTGAGGGATGAGCGCTGAAACAAAAAGGCTGAAAAGGCAGACAGCTGAAGCCAAGCGCCTGGAAGGCCATTTAACCACATCAACTCAACCCTGAAAAGCAGTCAGTGTGCTGTGGTGGCATTGTCACCTTTTGTCTACACAGGACTTTCTTCCTCAGCAGCTCAGAAGGCTGTGCCGGGTAAGTCCTCTTGGCTCCTGTCTCCCCGAGGAAGGGCTGGGTGGGGTCCCGGTAACACAGCGCTCTCCCGCGTGTACTGCGCACGAACGTTTTTGGCCCAAACTTTCAGGAAAAAAACTTTGGTTTTAATTAATTCAATTATGTAATTATGTATGTATTTATTTATTTATTTCTATTTAGATGCTTGTTTTTGTATTATAAAGAATTTTAGCATTTATTTTTGAACATATTATGGTACAAGAAATTTTATGTAACAAATAATAACAAAACACAAGAAAAGATACAAGGTATTTCAGGTACTACCCGTATATAATGCGCATCCTTATTTTTCCCTCAAAAATTTGGGCAAAAAAGTGCACATTATATGCATCAAGCTATGGTAGGCAGGGCCTAAATGCCTTCAGTAGAAGACCTTGGCCCTACGAAGCTTCAGAGGCAGAAGGCCTTGCCCCTGTCGGGGAGAGACAGGTTAAGGACCACTTGCGCTGGAGCGTCGTGAGTGCTCAGAGGAGAGGTGCCTGGCTGGGGCAGGGGTTCAAGGACCAGACAAGAAGGCTGCCCAACTCAGAAGCTTTCTTTCTGAATAACAAAATCTTTCATTACAAAATCATAAGCATGTAATTCTGCAACATAACAATATCACACTCAACCACCCCATATGACATTTTAGGTGAAATGTTCAAATTAAAGCTACAACTTACCACACCCATATCATCACCCTACGAACCCCACTCCGCAGGCGTTACTTCTGCCAGACCCTGTATCTTTCTTACTACGTCACAGCCCCACAGCAGAGAAGTTCCAAGCAATCTGATGATGAGTTTTGAAGAAAGGCTGATGAATTAAAGAGTTTTTCTTCTAAAAGACTGAAGACCACAGGAATATTTTATCTTAACTCCTTAGGATAAGGTTTCTTAAAAAAAAGTAAAAAAAAAAAAAAAAAAAAAAAAAAAGCATTTATCTTTTGAAATAAACATAGTACTTGAGTTAATGTTCGTTATGTAGTATTTGCAATGCCTATTATTTCATCAACATTTTAATTCATTTGTAATGAAGTTTCAGATTTACTATTCACACAGGATAAAACAAGGGCAGAAGTTTGATCTAAAGAGAATACTGAAGGCATCTCCACACAGCGACCCCTCTGGGTCGGTGCCCAGGAAGAAGCTCCTGGGGGCGGCCTGCCCTACCTGCCTGGGCCCAGAGTGTGAGGAGCAGGGAGGCCGCCCTCAGGACAGGCGTATTTCTCAGCCTTATAAAGATTTTCCCAAAAAGTAAAGGAAGCTAGCGAGAAACTACTACCCTCTACCCCCTCTCCCAACGTCTCCCTCGCTTGCTTGCTTTCCCCTTATTTTCTGCTTCTTACCCATCACTCTTCACTCTGCTTCTTCCTTTTCCCCTATCGCCTTTCCACCTGTCTTTCTTCTTCCCTTCCTCTGTCCTTCACAATTTCTTCTTTTTCAGTTTTTTCCTTCTTCGTTTCTTTGCCTCTTCCTACCAAAACTCCCTCCTTTTTCCCATTTTTCTTTCATATCTCCCTCATTTGATTTTAAATTCACCCTGGAGTACCACCTGGCCTTGTGTAATTAAGAGGTCTAGACTTCTGGAAACAACTTCCCTTGGTGTCTGCTGAGAACTGGCGCCCTCAGAAGTAACCCACCAGCTACCCGAAACATACAAAGGCAAAGAGAGGACAGCAGTACTCTCAGCGGCCCGTCTGATTCTGGGGAGTGTCTGAGTTAAGCCAGTTCTGCGGCACAAGAAGATCATCGAAGAGTCAATGCCTAGGCTGGGTAGCTCAGTTGGTTGGAGCGCTGTCCTGATACACCAAGGTTGCGGGTTCAACCCCCTATGAGTATGTACAAGCATCAACCAATGAAGGCATGAATAAGTGGAACAATGATAACAAAAAAGCCCTAAGAAAACTGGGCCCCCCAAAATTTGGCTTCCTCAAAGACTAGATGTGTTCTACCTGCTTCAGCCAATACTTTTCAGTTCATAAAACACCAGGAGAAAAAACACATGGGTCCTCAAACATGCCATCCAGTCATCCACAGCCTTAACTACATCACAAATCCACCATCTGCCCACCCTCACCTGTACTCACCACAGTCACCACGAATCTTCCGTGCATGTCATGACCCATCGAAGGAGTCATTACAACACAAGAATGTGGGGAAGCATCAACAACCTCCTTTTGCACAGGCTACTCACTGACAGTGTCCCCAACCTCACCTTTTTTATTGCTTCATCACAAGGAAGGAGACTCTCTCAATTTTACTCCCAGCTCAAAAATGCTCCTGGCTACCTGGCAGAAAGCAAAAGGCTTATTCTGTCTTGAATAAAACAAAGCCTTTTCTTATACACTGAGTTTTTCCAAATGGAATTCATTCATTTAACAAATATTTACTGAGTATCTTCCACAAGCCAGGCACCATGCAATATGCTGTAAACTTACTTTCTCTAATGCTCAATACTCCTGCAAAAAAAATCACGTCACACTTTATAAGGTACAAGACCAAGGATCGTACTGGTTAAGCAACTTTCCTAAGTCCCAGAGCTGATGAGTGGCAGAGTTTGGATTTAAACCAGGTCTGCCGAGCTCCAAAATCAGACTCGAACACACTGCTCATCCCACTCCCAACTCTCTGCACACCCCCACAGTCCCAGTCTTCCCTATCCACCCACGCCCACCCTGGGACCAGGGAGGGTCCCTCCTCCAGACGGGTTGGCTCAGTGAAAGAGATGGATAAGTCAACAGAGCACTCACCATACAACAAGGTACGTGCCAGAACAGAGGCTCGAACACAGTACTGTGGGGGCCAAGAGGAGGAAAGGAGAGCAGGGAAGTCTTCTCATGGGAGGTGACAGAGGAGCTGGGTCTTAGGAAAGGGCAGAGTTTCAGAGACATGGTAAGCATCACGCAGCGAGTACCGTGCACGAGCAACAAAGAATGAAGTAAATGGACAGCCATAGCAGGTTCAGGAGCAGCAGGAAATTCAGAAGCAACGAAGAACAGGACAGATGAAGTGGAGCAGCAGTGACTCAGGTGACAGGGTCAGGTTTGGGCTGCAGTGTCAAGAACTGTTTTTGCATGCCTAGCCAAAGAGGATGGACTTTGTCCTAAAAAAGTGGAACCCATGGCATTTCTAAGGGAAGAGACATCTTTTCTTCTTTTTTATAGAAAAATAACTTCAGCAAAGAAGAGAGAATGGAGCGGGGCAAGACTGCCCATCACATTTCACTCACTCTACATGCACATATTACATGCCCTGCACTATCCTCAATAGGAAAATACAATAATGAATAACATATAGTCTCTCTTCTCAGGGCACTTATAGTCTTGTAAGAGTCAGACAAGTAAAAAAATAGGAATTACAATACAGGATAAATGTTAAAATAGAAGCACAGAAAAAGGGCAGTTAAGGGGGGCGGTGTCCAGGAGGAAGTGACGTTTAAACTGAGACGTGAAGGGCAAAAAGGCAAGGGAAGAGGGAGAACGCAAACCAGAGAGCAGGACCAGCACTTGCAGATGCCCGGAGCTGACTGAGGTGAGTTCAGAGCGCTGTTCAGAGGCTGAACACGGGTGAGAAATGAAGGCCCGGTTTACTCAGAGCTCCTTGGCACCCAAAATGTGGTAGAAAGGACACGAAGGGATTAGATTCGAAGCTAACACACAACAAGGGGTGCTGTGGGAAGAAACTGATGTGCACGACTAAAAGGAAACAGTAAACGGGGAGAATCAGCTCGAAATCCATCCGACTTCACCCTGCAGTTTAATCATTTGCTAACACGTGACCCGAACTGAGAAGGTCTGAGGACTTGTACCAAAACAGAAAGAGGCACTCTACAGAGGTGACACGTCTCAGCACGCTGCCTGCAACACAAGATAAGGCGCACTGCCCTGAGGCACGTGGCCGAGTTAATGGAGGAGGGCAGCAGAGACTGACAAAGTCATGTGCTCCACAACGAACAGAAAAGTTCATCACAGGGCTGGGTAGGAATTCCCAGGGGAAGCCCTAATTCCCGAACCCCCAATCCCCTGAGATCTGGTTGGACACCAGGCATGTGCCTACTCTGAAGGCAGGGTGGAGAACTTCAGTCATTTACTGAAGAAAAAGATGGGCCCTGAGGGTGAATTAAAAAGACAGGACGTGACTCAGAAAGAGGGGAAGAGTGAGTTTTAAATACTCTCCACCCCACAAAAAAAAAAGAAAAAAAGAAGAGGGCAAAGGAAAGCCAGTCTATCAAACTGGGCCACACCTCTGCCCTAAGGCTGCACCCAGGCCTCCTACCTGACTAAGGAAAAAGGCGTGAGCACTGAGCCGCCATCTTCCTCAGCAACACAAGCCTCAGCAGAGGCACACTCATTTTCCGTTTTCTCTTTAAGCTGGGAGGAAGGAACTGTTTAAAATGCCATGTATTTTTTTTTCCTGTAGAGTTTGCTACTTGCTATTTTTAAAAGAAAGATGCATCCAGCCTGTCCATGAATTTAACACTATGGCTGCCGCAACTGCTCATGTCAGTAATCAAAGTCAGAAATGAGCCTTATATTTACATGTACATTAATACACACACACACACACACTCTCTCTCTCTCTCTCTCTCTCTCTCTCTCTCTCTCTCTCTCTCTCCATGAAGCCATGCTTAGAGTGGATCCTAATGTTAGTCTGCTCACCCAGCCCAGGCCCCAGGTTTTCCAAAGGCCAAGGTGAATCAGGAAGAGAGAGCCCAGATTTGGCTAACATGGCACAGAGGTCTCTGTCACCACAGTCCCAGCACAGTTACCATTTCTAAGAGGAAGGAGACCGCTGTGATGAAGAGATAAGTTTCTAAAACATTTTTTAAAAGATTTTATTTATTTATTTTTAGAGGGAGTGGAAGGGAGAAAGAGAGAGAGGCAGAGAAACATCGATGTGAGAGAGAAACACTGATGATTGATGGGTTGCCTCTCGGGTCACAACCCAGGCAGGTGCCCTGACTGGGAATCGCCTAGGTGACCTTTTTTGGTTTGCAGGTTGGTGCTCAATCCACTGAGCCACACCAGCCAGGGCTAAAATATTTTTTAATAACCAAAAAATCTTACTACAGTATGGGTATACATCTAACCATCATTACAAACAGCCAGTAGGCATATTTAAAAGTTAACTTTATACTAGATCCCAAAAAAGGCAGTCAATTGCCAAGCCAGATTGCCTGGTATCAAATCCCAGATCTGCCATTTACTAGCTTAGAGACCTTGAGCAAATTACTTAACCATTCTGCACCTCTACTTACTCATCTGTAAAATGGGGATAACAGCAGTATCTAATTCATAGGGTTGTTATAAAAATTAGTTAATACATGTAAAGCACTTGCAAAAGTGCCAGGCACAGAAAATGTGCTCAGAAAGCACTATTATTGTTATCATCACTCAAATGCAAAGAAGATAATTCTACAGCTTCAAAGCTTCTGCAGGAAATCATTGGCTTTTAACACTTTAAATAGAGTAAAAAGCTGTACTTCTATCTCTAACATCAGGATAGCAGCCCAAACAAGTTCAATCATGAAGCAGAAATTAGTGCTGAGATCTAACATAAAAACAACAGATACATATTGAGTGTCAGGTACTGTTCTAAATTCATTAATGTATTAACTTACTTAACCCTCATAACAATCCTATGAGATAGGTACTCTTACCAAATCCATTTAGTTGATGAAAAAGCTGAGCCACAGAGCGCTATGTAATTTCTAAAGTTCACAGAGCTACAAATGGCAAAGCCAGGACATGAACTACACATTCTGGCTCCCAAGTCAGTATTCTTAACCTGTGTGTGCACTCAACACACTGTCCTTGCTGATGAGTTTCCAAGAGGGCATCCACAAAGTGTCCTCAGATAGAAAAGGTTCCTAACCTTCTAATGGATCACAGCTAAATAGCATCAGTGCTTCAGGTACCTGAAGGTATTGAAGCTGGCCTAGTAACAGAGATTTGCACTGGCCTGTCTGGAGTCAGACATTTTGGGGTGGGGGTGAGGGTGGGGAGTAGGAGCAGGGAGCAGGAGGTGGTTAGTGAGGTGTCCTAGATCAAACCTGACTTCCCAGTCTAGTCAAGGGGCAGATGGCCCTGAAACCGGCTTCACTGAGAAGCCTACTTCCAAGTCTGCCTTGAGTACAAGGACAGGGCATCAGAGAAAGTGAGAACCATATTCACTGCATTCTGTGGCCCCAGACCCGTTTCTTTTCCTCCAACCAAGTCCACTATCTCTAAAGCCATGTTTAGTTTGGCTAACAACCTGAGTTTTTAAAGAATGTGGTCTGATGAGAATACAAAAGAGAAACAAGCTACCAGAAGCTAAAAAGGCAAGCTCCACAGTCCCTTGGTCCCATCACCACATTGGTCCAGACTGTAAAGCAGTTCTCAGATACCAGGGGGTCTCGGAATTATGTAATAAACATTCCTAGAGCTTTACACCAATCAGCCTGACCTCTCACCATAAATCAACCTGAATTTTGTCTCCCTAATCCCAGCCCGCCTTTCTTCCTCCTCTGACCCGACCTATCATCAAATCCATATCCCCAAGAACACTAATGAGCCCTTCTTACCAAAAGATCAAAACAAGTACAAATGCTGCAAGAGTGAATTCACGAGTTGGTGACAGTAGGTACTTAAACGGTCAGTGAACACCACCAGAAATTTGTTTTCTCCCCACTCCCCACCATTTGTCACCCGCAAATCTCCACTTCAGGCAGGATGCCAAACTGAAAACGTGATGGGAAGATTGAAGAAGATACAGTGAACATTTAGGAAACTGCTTGTGACAGGGATGTGTTAAAATATTTTCAGCCTGATCCCCAGGCCCTTGCCCATATTCGCTTGCGTGGCTAAACGTACACAAGGCTCAGTTCTACATCCAACTCTCAAAAATCACCGTGCAATCTAAGCAGAACACTCATTGAGGGACCACAGGCAAAGGGCAACCTCTATAAAAGAGCGCCCTCCTCAGATTAAATGATTCTCAGCATCATTCAGAGCCCATGCATCCTGCTTCCAGGGTGCATGACAGCCTGTCACCGGAGGCCACCTTACCCGCTCTGGGGTTGGGGATGGGCTTGGGCAAGTTGCTATCTCTTCTTCCAAGCAGGCACTGTGATTCTTCCAGTCCCTGAGTCTTCAGCTGAAATTGGGGCAGATGCTTCTATAAGAACTGTGGAAAGGCTGATTTAAGTGTGAAAGTGGTTCATTTGACTGGCTTTAGTTCCTTCCTTACCAAACCTACCCAGCATACTCCACGTTTCTTTTTCCGCTTCCCCACTATGCTCCTCCACGGGAAAGACCCCATTCCTCACCCACCAGCCTGGTGCAGTCGGACCTCGGCCACATGCTCCAGACTTCTTTAATCTCGGTTAAAAAAAAAATTCCCCTCCAATTCGAGACTCAGCTTCTCCAGAGCCTGCACATCTACTTCTGGTACCCCGCCCTGGACCCCTCCCCCAGGACTGCCATTAGATCCTAGAGCCCCTCCCTTCCCACCCACACTCCCTCTTTTTCTTTCTGCCCCTAACCTTCCACCATTCCATTTCCTTTTCTCAACTCCGGAACTAGACCCTCCCCGCCCCTACTCCATGTTAGTGTTCCCACGATTTCCTCCCCAAACCCCAGCCTCCCTGCCCGACTGCTCCCATCCCACAACAAACTTTCTTCCGCTGCCCGCTGCCTTCAGGCCGCCATCTTGTCGCGGGGCAGGCCGGGTACTGGCCACGGCATCGGGAATCCCCACGCTCTAGGCGCCGTGCGTCACCGGGGGCGTGGTGATGGGACGTGACCTCGTGCTGGGCGCCGGGTGATGGGGAAAGATGGGTATATCCTGAGAGTGGGGTTTGGCGGCCCGGCTGCTGGAGCAGGAAGGAGGTGTCGGAGTTAGGCGATAGCGGGAAGAAGGGAGAAAGATTCTGGTACTCAAAAAAAAAAAAAAAAAAAGAAAGAAAGAAAGAAAGAATAGGGGAAAACAGCATAAAAATGTGGTGGGAAAGTCTTAGTACTGGTTCCCCATCATCCAAAGGAGAAAAGTAGCTTCTCAGATTGTCGTCACGCGGAGATCGCAGGATCCAGCCTCTTTCACCTTCACCAGTCTAATTTTCCACTTCTCCCGGGACTGCAGATTCCCAATTGTACTGTGTATTCATTCAGGTCTTAAAATGCCCAAGCCCTCCTCTCCTTCAGCCCTCAGCTCAAACTGTCACTTCCTCCAGAAATCCTTCCCCAATCCCTCTGCGTTTGGTGCTCCTTCTGCACTTGCACATAACTTCATTGTAGCTAACCTGCGCTGTCATTATTCATGTACATGCCGTATCGCTCACTAAACTGACGCTCCCACAAGGCAGACTCTGACTGCATCTTCATAGTCCCCATTTCCCAGCAGGTGCCTGGCACACAGTAATTGCTTAACGAATGAAGAGCAAGGCATCCTCTAATGCACTAAGCATAATTCTGCCTCAGGGCTTTTAGCTTTGCTCTTCCCTGTGCCTGGAATGTTATTCTTCCAGATATTCACTCCCATGCATGACTCTGCTCATATGTGATTGCCTCAGGGAAGCCTTCCCTGGCCACTCTACCTAAAACAGCATCCTCGGCCACTCTTTCTTACCGTGCCTTAATTTTTTTTGTTTCATAGCACTTATCGTTAGCTGGTATATTAAATATGTCTTTGTTTATTGACCACCTCCCACTATAATGCAAACCCCACAGGTCTGGGACTTTTTCTCACTTGTCACTGTAGCCCCAGTGTCTAAAACAATTCCTAACATAGGAGGTGTTTGATAAATGTTTACTGAATTAGTAAATACTATGGAGATTAGTGATAGAGGGATTTTTGGAATACAGAGGTAGGGAGGAGAGGTTAAAAATACTACAAAATAGGCCGAGTAGCTCAGTTGGTTAGAGCAGTGTCTGGATACACCAAGGTTGTGGCCTCATTCTCTGGTCAGGGCACACACAAGAGTCAATCAATGAATGCATGAATAAGTGGACCAAGAAATCAATGTCTCTGTCTCCGTCTCTGTCTCAGTCTCTCTCTCTCAAAAATCAGTTTAAAAAAATACTACAGAATAAAATGTATTACAGGCCTTCAAGGTCAGATTTGGCCCTATCAGGAATGGTAGCAAAGACAGAACCCAGGCTCAGAAAGAAAAGGAGTGGAATGAGAGCCAGGTGGAATTTGGGAGGTGGGTCCTCAGGGAAGAGAGTCCTCCTGGGAAAGCCACAGTTTAGGTAGAGGAAATGGCGTGGGCTGGAGGCCGAGGAGTTTACTGAGATCTAAAGACAACATCCACCCTGTGCCCAGGCCTCAGGCCAGATGGTTCCGGAGGCGCCTCAGCATCTGTTCCTCTGTAAATTACCCAGTGCCCCCTCCTGCCTGTCCTCTCTGGTGACAGCCGGAACAATTGTCCAGGAATTCCATCTGTTCCCCTGTCCTTCTTCCCTCCACAGCTCATGAACATTTCAGAGCCGAGAGGTGTCCCATTTCCCTGGGCCTAGGGAATAGGAGCTGGGTCTGTCCCTTGGTGGAGCTGGCCTCAAGAACTCATTCCATCAACACACGCAGAACCTTTGCAGAGACTCCTGGGTCCCCGGAGGGACAGGTCAGTCACCTCTATTTCCCATCCTGTCCATGCTTTCAATCCCATACAACTTTTTATTATTGTTACTTTAATACAATCTCACTAAACAAACTAATCATATTGGTTCTTACAGAGCTCAAAATTAGGGCTCCTAATCATTATACTTTTCTGTGTGGTTCCCCTTAATTTGCCAGTACAATACTTTCAAAATGTAACATTCATTGTGATATAAGACCACAAATTCAGCCCTGACTGGTGTGGCCAAGTGGGTTGGGCATTGTCCTGAAGCCCCAAAGGTCACTGGCCCTGATTCCTGGTCAGGTCACAAGTCTGGGTTGCGGGTTAGGTCCTTTGTTGTGGGTGGATGCATGCAAGAAGCAAAGAATGTATGTTTCTCTCCCTCTCCTTCTCCCTCTCTTCCTCCCTCTCTAAAGCAATACATACATACATACATACATACATACATACATACATAAAATCTTTTAAAAATTAAAAAGAAAAGACCACAAACTCAGAAATTTTTTGAAATTAGACTTTTACTGCTTACTGAAAGGAATCTGCATGAAAGAAGAAATGAAGAAGCTGGGTTCCTTCCAGGACTGACCCCAGACCTGTTCTTTACCTTTCCCAAATTTGTTTTGTGATCCACAGAGGGAAGGAAGCCAATGAACTGTCGGGTAAACAAACTTATGGTATATAAATTTGAAAAGTGATTCAAGTTCATATTTTGTAAACAGGGAAGGTATCAGTAAACATAAACATGCCTTTGAAAAGAAAAGAAGTCAGCCCCTGTGATGTCCAGCACTGGGCACTGACCTCCCATGAGGACACTGTGCCCCCCGGGACCTCTGACACCCAGGGGTCTGAGGGGCACCAGCTCGGGGCGGGGGAGAGGGGAGAAAAGAAGTCACAGTCCTCCAGAATTTTGAACTTTTAGTTATGTGAGATAAAGATCTTTTTACTTGGAAGAGACTGGTTTACATCATCACTCCCTCTGTGGATGCATGTGTACCCGTATGTTCCTTAGACCACAATTACATAATTATTTGTCATCACTGCAAGAGAACTGGAAGGTGGTGAAGATTAAAGACCTCTTCTAGGCTTTCAGGGTTTTATGAAGTAACTGCAATTTGCAAAATGGGCTCACTGCATTTTGATGGCAGTTTTCATGTGATTGTGCCTTGTGTCCAGAGGGCTGCAGCAGCTGCAAGGCCCACCTGCACAAGCATGGTGAAGTGCTTTCCAGGGTATAATCCATCCAGATTGAAGATAGTTCTTTCTCCTGATTTTATTTACGTAGACCTCGTCTCCCAGCTGGAATGGAGGCGTTGGCGTGGAGTCCAGGGCCTTGAAATAGAAGTGGGTCCTGGGAAAAGATAGAAATTTGAGCTCCATGTGTTGTAGAAAACTGCTAAAGAGTTGAAACCATCCTAGACGCAACCCCATAGTCCTTTGAACTGTTCATCATGACAGCGAGAAGGGCCGTAAAGCCATGTGCAACTTTCATGGTTGCAGGTGACATGGTCTACTAATAGTTTGAAACCAGGAGGCTGCCTGTATTCTTACTTGTGACTCTGATTGGACATGCTGAACCCTAGTTACATAGTTGTTTTGACAATGATTTCAAAACTTCAAGAGGCAATAACTTAGTCTGCTTCCGTAGATTTAAGTTATACACATCTCCTGATTCTTCTGTCTATTAATAGAAGTCCACAGCTGCCACCCTGGGAGATAAGCTTATATTGTATGTAAATGTCTTTTTCCTAACTTGGTATGTTGCATTTGATGGCAGTCCAAGAAATGCAATTTTATTTTATTAGTTTATTTTTTATTTTTGTCCTCACCAGAGGACATTTTTTTTATTGCTTTTTAGAGAGAGAGGAAGGGAAAGAGAGGAACATCAGTGTGAGGGAGAAGGATCTATCGTTGCTTCCTGTACACTCCTGGACTGGGGATCGTATGCACCCGGACTGGGGATTGAACCTAAACCTTGTATGTGCCCTGACCAAGAATTGAACCTGCAACCTTTTGGTTACAGTATAATACTCCAACCAACTGAGCCACACCAGCCAGGGCAAGAAGTGCAATTTTAAAGACCTTGAAAGTTGGTGGGATCTCTCATTCTTTAATATTCTTAAAAACACTTAACCCTTAAAAGATAATGAAGGCAGGAACTCAAGTATTTGTACACCCATATATGCAATAATGCTATTCATAGCAGCCTTATTACAACAGCCAAAGAGAGGAAGCAGCCCAAGTGTCCATTGACAGACGAATGGATAAACATACTGTGGTATATACATCCAATGGAATATTTTTTAGCCGTAAAAAGGAGGGAAATCCTGACACATGCTACAACATGGCTGAACCTTGAAGACATTAGGCCAAGTTCAATAAGCCAATCACAAAAGGAAAAATACCGTATGATTCCATTTATATGAGGTACACGGGGGTAGTCAAATTCATAGAGACACAAAATGGAAGGGTGGTTGCCAGGTGTGGGGGGAAGTGAAGATGGGGAGCTGTGTTCAACAGGGACAGGGTTTCGGTGTAGAAGGAGCAGGTTCTGGAGCTGGACAGCAGTGACGGTTGTCCGACAGCAGGAATGTTGGCCGTCCTTGTTAATGCCACTGACTGTATGCTTGCAGTGGTTAAGATGGTAAGTGTTACTCACAATAAAAAATACATCCTGTACAAAGTACTTAAAATATACATCCCGTACATCTTTACATGATTCCAAGTCTCGTTTTCTGGCTTATGGTAGGGTCCTGCCTCTCCCAACTCTAAGGCAGGGACTCCCTGAAGACAGGGCCTGTCTCTCCTCTCAGAGTTTGAGCACCCACAGATGAAAACCTGTGCCTCCCCTCTAAGACTTTAATTCCTAGTCCTGGGGAAGCTTGGAAAATACGGAAGAAACAATTCATCCCTGCTCCGGACCACACTGGGACTCATTTGTCAGGTCCTGTTTCACTCTGACCCAGTAGAGACTGAGTAGGTCGCTGGTCCCAAGTCTCTGCTGAATCAGGAGGGCTTCCCTTCATCCCAGATGATTATCTGAAATTTGGCCGTGAATGTGATAGACCAAGTAATTGTTTATACATAAAAGGTTAATGGAGGAGGTTCAGCTTCCAGAAGCTTCAAGCAAACCTCCAGGGATGGCTCCTTTAGCTGCTGCTAGAGAGGCTGGAACCTGGCCTGCCTGGGCTGTGGATGCCTCCCCTACCACCTCACGGGTGCTGGGTAGTGCCAGGGTGGCAGGGGCTTCACAAGCTTGTGAAATCTTGGTACTGCTTGTGCGTTACACTCATAATTCTGGAGGGGATGAGCCCTTGTTCTTCCAGGCCTGTGCACATGTGTCTGCACACTCTCAGGGTCCCAGATGGACATGTTCCCTCTCTCAACATTTTGGACACTAGCTATGCGACTGCACACTGGGCCCATCAGTGGGCGAAGTGGCTCCCTCTGCCACTTCTCAACTAACCCCAAACTCACAGTTGGCATCTACCCTGCCCAGCTTCCTCCGTTTCCTTGAGCAGGTATCTCCAGGTACCCCAAGCATGACATCCAGAGCCTGACACTTGGCTCAACAACCCCTAAGGCACACAAAAAGCCCTGCCAGCACACAAGCACAGAGTCCAACACAGCCAAAAGGTGGGGCACAATGGCTGATTTGGATTTCAGCCCTGGAGCAGCTGGCTCCAACTCCTGCCTTGTGGTGGGGGTGGGGGTGGAGAACAGGAAACAAGCGCAGCGGGAGGACATTTGTTTCAGGGCCCAAAGATCCCCGTGCTGGCAGAAAGCCCAGTGAAGGATGGACTACTTGGACTCGCCTAACTCCCTATCTGCTCTAACTCAGCTCCCACCTGGGACCCCCGCTTTTTGGTCTGGCAAGAGCTGGCTTGGAGAGATGGTGGCAGGACAAAACAAGCAGGTAAATGACTGCCCCTTACCTGATAAGGACAAGGACCAGGCCTGTATGTCCCTTGGTCTTCATGAGGTCCAGAGACTACAGGTACCTCTGGTCCCGTGTTTATTTGCAGTGCGTGAACAGTGAGTGGATATGCCTGCCCTACCAGACTATAAGCTCCCAAGGCCCTTTTCTTGATTCACATCCACCCATTCAACTAATGCTATTGAGAGTCTGGGATCCCTTCCCTGCTCCTGACCACAGTGCTTACTATGGTGTTAGGCTCTGACAGGGAGTGGGTGGGTCAATGAATGTGTAAATGAATGAGAGTCACCCTGGCTGGTGTGGCTCAGTGGATTGAGTGCCAGCCTGTAAACCAAACGGTTGCAGGTTCAATTCCCAGTCAGGGCACATGCCTGGGTTGCAAGTCAGATCCCCAGTTGGGGGCATGTGAGAAGCAACCGATCGATGTTTCTCTCCCTCTCTTTCTCACTCCCTTCCCCTCTCTCTAAAAGTAAATAAATAAAATCTTTTTTAAATATATATTTTAAAGATTTTATTTATTTATTTTTAGAGAGGGGAAAGTAGGGAAAAGGGAAAGGAGAGAAACATCAGTATGTGGTTGCCTATCAAGCACCCCCCACCAGGAACCTGGCCTGCAACCCAGGCATGTGTCCTGACTGGGAATCAAACCGGCGACTCTTTGGTTCATAGACCGGTACTCAATCCACTGAGCTACACCAACCAGGGCTACATAAAACCTTTAAAGAAAATAAATAAATGAGAGTCTCTTCTTCTCCCCATTCTCTTGTCTCTGTGATCTCATTTAGTGTTGGTAATACACATAACTTTTTGTTTGGAAAGGAGGCTAGGGAGAGAAGAAGGGAACTTGAGAACCCAACCCCCTATGTGAGGGGTAGGGATGAACTCCTGTGGCTGCAGGCCCTGGAAAAAGGATTTATTGGCAGGTACTCAGAAAAGAAATGCTCAGGGAAGTAGGGAATCCTGAGAGCTGTGAGACTAGGGTGTTCCAGAGCAGCAGTTACTATTTGGGATCAAAGCTAGAAATGAACCTCATATATCTAGTGGGCCCCCCACCCAAAAAAGAGACCACTAGGAAGGAAGGCTTAGGAGGACCCTAAAG
The DNA here is from genome assembly GCA_007922815.1 of Macrotus californicus. NCBI lineage: Eukaryota > Metazoa > Chordata > Mammalia > Chiroptera > Phyllostomidae > Macrotus > Macrotus californicus. The sequence continues at coordinate 63,973 of VMDR010001777.1, forward strand.
TCACCAAGCTTCCAGCCCAATCTTGTTCCCAAAGTCCTCCAAACAAAAGCGGAGTTGGTTAGCACCAGCCATGGCCCTCTCACCCCACAGCCCACACCAGTCTCTTTTCCCAAAGACAGGACGGCAATTAAAAGCGGGGTCTCTGCAGCAGACTGCCTGGGTTCGGATCCTGGCTCTGTCACCCCATCAGCTGCATGAACATGGACAAACGATAAAGTTTCCTGTGCCTCGCTTTCTCCATCTATAAAACTGGCTAAGCATAGTACCTACCTCACACTGGTGCTGTGAGGCTCAAACGAGTCCATGCACGTCAAGTGCCGGAACAGTGCCTGGTACACAGGGTACTGTCTATTTACCAGCAAAGACCCCGAGGCTCAGAAAAGCTAGATACGTCCTGAAAGTCACCCAGCTATGCATGGCGGAGCCAGAGTAAGAAGAGTGGTCCCAAGCTGATGAGCCAGGAAATGAGATGACAGCAATGGTGGGGCAGAATTTTTAACCTCGAGGCCCCCTGCAGATGGTGCATGGGAGAAAGAGGTGGTCCTGGAACTCAGTGATCACGCAGAAAACACTTGTCATGAGTCCAGTGAGGTGAGGAAGGAGCTGACAAGGGCTGAGGCAGTGAGATAGAACTCAGACACAATTTGGTGAGCAGCTGGAACAAGGAAGTGGCAAGAGAGGAGGCAAGGATGGCCTTAAAGTGTTAAGCATCAGTTACCCAGGGAATAGCAAGGCGTCTGCCAGAGACAGGTGATTGGGACCGGGTATTCTTGGAAATCCAAGCAATGGGACAAGCCCTCTTTCCTGGGTGTTTGTTAAATGGGGAAGGTGGGTGTTAGAAACTGTTTTGCAGAGACAGAAACCTGGACTGCATGATGCCTTTTATCTTATTTTATTTCCATCACAAGAAGTATCTTTTATAGCATTTATCATAACTTTACAGTTTGAATTTATAGTGTATAATAATGTTTGCCGATGTCAAAAGAAAACAGGCCCAGGAACAATGATTGATAATAAATAAGGACACAAAATATTATTCTTTCCAATGATGAAACCAAGGCTTGGAGAGTCAAAGACAACATAGCTAAGAGGTGGCGTCAGCTGTGACATCCATGCTGCCAAAGTTCGTCAGTGCTTAGCTAATGTAGCTTACAGCCTCATTCCTCAGAGGTGCCTGCATTCCTCAGAGGTGCCTGCCCGCAGGAAGAAGGGCTGGTTGGAGCTGGAGGTGCAGGTCAGTTACGGATTGGCCCGTTGCCAAATCCTAGCCTTAAACCACTTCCCTGTCCCGCTCCTCCTTTGTAAATTCTTTCCTTTTTTGAATTCTCTGACATTACACCTGGTTCTATTCCTTTCTTGTGTGTTTTATAAAACTGAGGTCTGTAACCGATCCATTCATTCATTTTATTGTCACTACTTGTGAGTATGATGCCTTTTACATCAAGGGGCTTCCACCCCTAGTAGGGGATGGATTCTGAAAGATATTTAAAAAGAAACAGTCGCTAAGAGACAGGCCCCAGCACAGCGCCAAACACAAACAGCCCAGTTCAGCTTCCCATCGTTGTTGCTGTCACTGATCCCTCTGCTACTCCAGGGCAGGAAACTGACTTGAACCAGGGACGCTCCCCGTAAAGCCTCAGCAGTCACTCGCCCCTGCCCCCACTCACCCCCTCCTGTACACAGAACTGCACTTTTGCTCACACAGTATCTCATTCCACCCTCACAGTGACCCTGTTAGAGAGTAAGGCTGGCACTATTCTCTCCATTTTACAAATGAGGAAACTGAGGCCCAAAAAGCCTAGGAGACTTTCTCCGGTGCTCACCTCCTTTCTTCAACAGATCCACAGACACCCCTTGGTGCCCAGGGGTAAGGTAGGAACAATAAAACGGTGGGATTCTGCCTGGATATTAAATAGGCAGTGAAAATGGACAGTGGGGAGGGTGGCAATGTCATGGAGAAGCACCAAACATCAGGGCTGAAGCCATCCTTAGAGATCACTGAGTTAGGCCTACTGTTCACAAGGGAAACTTAAGCTCAGAAACATGGGACTTGCCCGCTGAATACCACTGACATTTCGTCACTTCACTTGTTCCAGTTTTCTATCGCCGCACATAAGAAATCACCTGAAAATTCCTGGCTTAAGACAACAATCATTTCATCATCTCTTAGATTCCTGTGGGTCAGGTATTTAGGAAGAGCTCAGCCAGGCTGTTCTGACCTCATTACTCGCTGGAGATGAAACGGCAGGAGCGGGAGCAGCTGCGGGCTGTCTGGGCCTCTCTCCCTCCTTGGAATCTCAAGTCCTCTCCATGTGACCTCTCCACTGGGGCTAACTGGGCTTTTTCATAGCATGGTTAAGGTCAAGTGAGATTCTCAGGGCAGTCAGAGTGCACAGTAACTCAGATTCCAAAGGCGAAACCTGGTGAAACCAGGATCATCTTTTGTGACCTAATCTCAGAAGTCACATGCATCACGTGGAGAAAAATAAAGTAGGATCAGAAAAATATGCCTGGGGGAGGGGGTATTATATAGTATGATTGGGGTGGGCCTCTTTACTAAAATGAAATCTGAACAGAGAACTGAATGAAATGAGGGAGTAAGCTATGAAAATATCTGGGTAGGAGCACTCCTGGCAGAGGGAACAGCTTGTGCAAAGGTCCTAAGGCAGGGAACATGCTTGATATGTTCAAGGATCAACACAGAGGCTAGTTTAGCTAGAGCAGAATGAGGCAGGGAGAGTGTAGGAAATAAGGTCAAATGGGATCCGCTGGAAGGTTTTGAGCAGAGATGTGATATAATCTGACTTCTATCTTTTAAATAACCTTTTTACTTTTGAATAATTTCAGATTTACAGGAAAGTTGCAAAGATAGTGAGGAGAGTTCCCACATACCATGCACCCAGTTTCCCCCAGAGTTAACGTTTTACATTACTGTAGTGCAGTTGTCAAAACTAAAAAGCCAACACTGGTACCCAAGGGTAAACTAAACTCCAGACTTTATGCTGACTTCACCAGTTTTCCACTAATGATCTTTTTCTGTTTTGGGGTTCGGTTGAGAATACCACATACATGCAGCTGGCTTCCGTTTCATCGAGATCACCCTGGCGGCTCCATAATAGAAGACCCATTAAGAAGCTGTTGCAGTAATAGCCCAGGCAGGGGACAATGGGGCTTGGGCCAGGGTATTAGAATTCAGATTGTGAAAAGTGGTCGAATTCTGGATGAACTTGAAGGCAGAGCCAATAGGATTTGCGGGCCGTGGGATGTGAGAGAAAGAGGAGAGTTAATTATGATGCCAAGGATTTGGGCCGAAAACACGTAGGCATTTACTGAGTGGGTAAGACTGACATAGGGAAACTATTTGGGGATGGAAATCAGGAGTTTGCATTTAGACATGCGAAGTCTGAGTTGCATGTTGGACAATCCAAGCGTAGATGTCGAGTAGACAATGGGATACGTGAGTGTGGATTTCAAGGATAAATCGAATCACGGCTGGAAATAGAAACTCGGGAGTTCTTAGCTCATAATTATCATTTAAAGCCATTAGGTTGGGTAAGATCATGAAAGGAGTGAGTGAAGGTAGAAAAGAGGTCTTAGTTACTGAGCCCTGGACCAAGGAAGAAATTGGGAAGATGAGGAGGAAGCAAAGGAGACTAAGGAGGGGGAGCCATTCCAGTCGGTGCAAAGCTGCTGAGTGAGCCTAGAAGCCCAGGGAGCAACTGTGTGAAATGCAGCTTACAGAGCCGCTCAGATGAGGACTGAGAAGGAAGTGTTGGACTTGACAACGGTGAGGGCACTGGTGACCTGGACAGGGGATCTTGACCACAGACTGGTGGGGTAAGAGTGATCTTAAGAGAAAATGAGAAGAAGCCTGGCCTGGTGGGTCAGTTGGCTGGAGCATTGTCCCAGACACCAAAAGGTTGCGGGTTTGATTCCTGGTCAGGGCGCGTATCCAGGTTGTGGGTTCAATCTCCAGTTGCGGTGTGTACGGGAGGCAACCCATTGATATTTCTCTCTCTCTCTCTCTTCCTCAGAATCAATAAACATATCTTCCAGTGAGGTGGGTGAGAATTAAAAAAAAAACTTTTTAATAGAGAAAATGAGAAGAAAGAAAGTGAGGACAGCAGGTCTAGGCAAAATTTCTTTCAAATTTTATTTTATTTATTTTTAGAGAGAGGGAAAGGGAGGGAGAAAGAGAGGGAGAGAAACACGAATGTGTGGTTGCCTCTTGTGTGCCCCCAGCTGGGGTCCTGGCCCGCAACCCAGGCATGTGCCCTGACTAGGAATCAAACCAGCAACACTTTGGTTCACAGTTCAGTGCTCAATCCACTGAGCCACACCAGCCAGGGCTAGAAAAATATTTTTGAAGAGTTTTTAGTAAAGGGAGTGGAAATGTGTAGCTGGAAAAGAATATGGGACTGGGGGAGCTTATTTATTTTAAGATGGGAGAGAGGATGATGAAAATGGTCTCACAGAGACAAGCAAACTGACGATGCAGAAAACCTGGGAGAACCGGTGGGGCCCTGTACTTTCATGGGTGAGAAGGGATGGAACTGGTGCCCAGGTGGAGGCGTTCACCTAGATCAGAACAGGAGAAAAGACAGTGTATGGAGACAGACACAGGTCGGGGGTGGAAGCGTGGGCAAATTCTCTTCAGATTGCTTCTATTTTCTCCATGAAGCTGGAAGCAAGACCATCAGCTGAGTGAGGAGAAAGGAGGGGACAGAAGGTAAAAATAGCTGTCTGGAGGGTGGGAGAGTGCAGAGAACTGAGGAAATGCAGGCAAACTGATGGTCAACACAAAGGATGTTTGAAGGTATGTATTTGAGGCCAGTCAGCCTGGAGATGTGCTTTCCAGCCACATTCAGTTGCTGGGGTGCAGGCTAGAGAGGGCATAGCAGTGGGGTTTTACCAGATGAACAGGATGGCAGAGAGGGCCCAGGGAGTTGGTGTAAGCAATAGACTGATTATAATGACAGATCCTAGAATTAAAGCTGGGTAAGGAGGAAAGGGTAGATGGGGGGGCGGTTAGGAGACACTGAAAAGAAGGGTAGGATCAATGGATGAGAGACAGGGCCAGCTTATCCACGGGAAACACTGTGTAAAATATCCACAACTATTTCAAGAACCCACAAAACGCTTTAATTTTTATGTATTTTAAAATCAGAAGAAAAAGAAAAAGAATAAAAATGAATATACAGCAGGTCCTCAAATAACATTTCACTTAATACCATTCTGCTATAATGTTGATGATAGGAAGGAAGGAGGGAAGGAAGGAAGGAAGGAAGGAAGGAAGGAAGGAAGGAAGGAAGGAAGGAATTAAGAAAGAAAGAAAGAAAGAAAGAAAGAAAGAAAGAAAGAAAGAAAGAAAGAAAGAAAGAAAGAAAGAAAAGAAAGGAAGGAAGAGAAAAGAAAGAGAGAAACCACCCTGGCTGGTTGAGAGTCCTCCTGTGCACCAAAATTTTATGGGTTCAATTCCCAGTCAGGGCACAAACCTGGACTGCAGGTTCATTGCCCGGTTGGGGTGTGTACGGCAGGCAACCAATCGGTGTTTCTTTCTCTTTCTCTTTCTCTCTCTCTCCCTTCCTTTCTCTCTAAAATCAATAAACATATCCTCAGGTAAGGGTTAAAAAAAAGAAAGAGAGAAAAAGGAATGGAAAAGAAATGGATTCCGGAGGCAGAGACATTTTCTGTGTGGAGTTTGCCTGTGCTCTGCATGTCCTCAGGACTCTGGGTTCCACCCATATTCCCAAGACATGTATGTGGGGTGAACTGGGTGTGTGCATTGCCCCAGTCTGAGTGAGCGCAGGTGTGTGTGAGTGCATCCTGTGATGTAAAAGTACCCTGTCTGGGGCAGGTCCCCACCTTACCCGCTGAGCTGCTGGGACTGGCCCTGGCCACCTGCAACCCTGAGCTGGAATGAACAGATGGGAAAATAATTATCTTACTTGATTTTATTAATTTTTCTTAAATGCATGTATAGTTCAAATTTATTTCAATATTCAATATTGGAAGTGTTTTGGGTCTTTGTTTAGAAGTTTGGTGATGTTTTTGTGACCAGAAATATATCAGAGGAACTTAATTCTTGTTTGTATCAATTAGACTATGGTAAAATTGATTCCAGTATATGTCATTTCACTGAAAGTCACAGTTTCCAAGAGCCTATTGACAACGTTAAGTGAGGATGTACAGTATAATAATGAATCTCACTTGGATTATATTTTTCTTTATACCAATATAGTCATAAAGAATAATTTTAAAAATATTTTATTTCTTTATGTTCAGAGACAGGGGAAGGAAGGGAGAGAAACATCAGTGTGAGAGAGAAACATTAATCGGTTGCCTTTTGTAGGTGCCCTGACCGGGGACTGAACCCACAACCTAGGCATGTGCACTGACCCGGAATCACACTGGTGATCTTTCACTTTGGGGGATGATGCCCAACCAACTAAGCCACACCAGTCAGGGCATAAAGTATAATTTTTAATATTCTTTTGTGGGGGAAGGGGGCCATGAAGTTCAAATGCTTAGGGCCCACCAAAGTTGTCATGTGGCCCAGTGATCCCAGTGGATCCAAATTCAGTAATTGTTAAATGCATTTATAATGGCAAAAAATAAACACAGCCTTAGGTATCCAGAATGGTTTGAGTCCAGGTACTAGAGGGCATGGGCTGAAAAGATACAAGTTGGTAACAGGAAAGTGTGACACTTAAAATTGAGATTATGGAGGGTGTGAAGCATTGGTAGTAACAAGTTTGGCTGGGACAATTCTCTTTGGTGGAGAAGAAGCAACTAAGGACATGGGAAGCTGTTTTTATCAGTTATCTACTGCCATATTAAGAAACGACCCCCAAACTGAGTGGCTTAAACAACCACCTTTTATCTGCCTGTTCACCCTTTGGGATTATGGGCGGGGCTCTGCTGAGCAGTTCCTTTGGTCCCGCCCAGGCACCCCCACTCACGTGGCTGCAGTCATCTGGAAGCTGGACCGGGGCTGGGTAACGTGACCTCAGGCGTCTGGTGGCCTGGGTACCTCAGCTCTCCTCCATGGGTCTTCTCATCTCCCAGTAAGCTAAACCGGGCTTTTTTACATGATTTTGGCAGTATTCTGAGAGGGCAAAGGGGCAAGCTGCAGGCCCAGACTCTGGGGACTCATGCAATGTCATTTCTGCCACATGCTTTTAGTCAAAGCAAGTCATAAGGCCAGCCCAGATGCAAGGAGTTGAGGAACAAACTCTACTTCTTGCTGGGAGGAGTGGCAAAATCATCGCAAAAGGTCAGATGGGACAGGAGGAAGTGTAGTGGCCATCTCTGCAGACAAACTATCACATTTATTGGAAGAATTGTCTATGTGGTTCTGAATCATCAAGAATCGCCAAGAATTTGCCCTGGCCAGGTAGCTCAGTTGGTTAGAGAGTCAACCTGATATGCCAAGGTTGCAGGTTCAGTCCCCCATCAGGCCACATGCAAGAATACCAATGAATGCATAAATAAGTGGAACAAATTGGTGTTTCTCTCTCTCTCTCCCCCCTCCCTCTCTCTCTCTGTTGCTCTCTCCCCACCCCTTCCTTTCTCTCTCTCTCAAATCAATTTTTTAAAAAGTTATTGAAAAAAAGATTCTCCAAGAATTTGACAGAAGTGGGAGGGAAGAGAGTGACAAGCTGGGTGTAAAACCTTTAAACCATGATGGAGCAGTACTAAGTGGTACAGTCTGACGCCATCAGCTTTCAAAGCTTCAAATGTCTTTACTGTTTCATCAGTGAATGTCAATGAATTTCATTAATGAGAAGGAATTATTTTTCACAAGTTCTTTGACTCATCACTCATCAGTTCAGACTCCGCCTTAAGGAGGGAACCTAAACCATGGAAAACACTATATGCATGAAAACTTGTGGCTCTACTGTCTAACTGGGAGCTATGTCCCCAGTGCCTACGATTGACGTCCAGCAAAAGTAGTAGCGTGCAGGTGCTCAGAAATATCTGTTGAATGAATTTATAATGGCAAAAAAGTAAACAGAGTTTCATAAGGGTCCAATTGTAAGTATCCCACAACGAGGACTGGGTTAGATAGATGATGATCTATTAAATGAGCTATTGTGCAATCATAAAAAATATGCTTGTGAGAACTATCAATACATTATGCGGAGTAAAAAAAGGCAGGGCACAGTGTTTCAGGCACCTTTTAAAAAGCAGGACACAGCATTTCAGGTACTGTGTAAAAACACCTGGGATAGAAAAGGGGTCAAAAGACAAACAAACAAACAATAGTGGCTTTATCATGCTAGTAGGATCATGGGTGACTTTTTTCTTTTCATTTTATTCTAAAATTTCTGTACTCTTATTGAATTTATTTCATGATAATGAAAAAGTTATACACAGTCATTGTCAAAAAGGGAGAAATGTAGAAAAGCACCAGTATGAAAAAAATAACCTAATAATTCCATCATAGAACAAAGTCACTGCTCTGTTTTCTCCCTGCCCACAGCCAACATATTCTTAGTTTTTTTGTTTGTTTTTTGTTTTTTTACATCTTCAGGCTTCAAAAAGCTGACTTTTGATGGCTACAGAATCTATTTGAACTACATTAATTGGACATTATAGGTTAGTTGGCATTTTTCACTAAAAAACAAATTTATACAAAATAAATGGTCAGAGCCACGGCATCACTCAAACTCAAGCTCTCTAGAGAAGAGGCGACCAGAGTTTCCGGGAAGCTGGCTAGAGAGATGGGTTGGGTGCGGCTTTCATGTCCAATGGAGACTGCAAGAAAAATTAGTCCAGGGTCTCGGTCCCTGTGGAAGTGTCTGTAGAAAGCTCTCCGCACGGGCTAGAGACTCCCCCTTCCAATATTTGGAACTTAGAGATGATGAAATCTTGATCTGGAGGCTTAGGTGGCTTTCCTAACCTCTGCCCTTTTGACCTGCGCAAACAAGAAGCTGCGCCGGCCTGAGCCATTAGCCGAGAGCGTAGTCTTTCTTCCTCCACTCTCCCCACGGAACTCTTTCAGTCCGAGGTCTGCTTTCGGGCACTTGACGATTAGTCTGAATTCAAGAGCGGTTGTGATCCGGGGTACAGAAGTAGGAGCTGGGGTGGGGGACACATTTACAGAGTCAGGGGCGTTCCCAGTCCAGGGGGGCTTCCAGTAGCGGTCACGGGAAGGAGGGTTGTGGTGGGAATAACGAACTTGACAGAGGCAAAGATGGGGGAGGGGTGCTATTTAGATGGGCATAGGTTGGTCCTGGAAGGCTGCGGATTGCAATGAGGAGAGAGCGGAGGGGAGGCACAGACATTCGAAGCAGGTGACGGAGGATCTACCAACGGAGGAGGCGTGGGCTGATGACAGGAGGAGGGCGGGGAGCGGCGCTGCGCCCTGAGCGTGTATGGGATACATGTGAGGAGCGTAATGGGAAACGGACTGGTGAGAGCAGGGGTGGGGCGGCGGTGGGGGGCACGGGTCCGCACAGCCGGGATGCGAGATGGGAGAATAATAGGGCTGCGCACATCTGGCCGGCACTTTACCGCCTGCTCCCATTTTTAGACTCCCATAATTTCCTCCTTTCGATGAAGAAAGCAAGGTTCGGAGAGCTTAGGTGGCAGCGGAGGGTGGGGGCCCAGGGGAGAGCGAGGCAGCGGAGGAAGGGGAGAGCGCCGAGCACCACTGCGAGGTGTGCGCCGGGCGCCGCAGGGGGGTGGGGGGCGGGCAGGCAGCAGCCCGGGGAGGGGAGTGCGTAGCCGGGATCCGCCGGCACACGCCGCCCCTGGCAAGCGGCCTGAGCGCGCGCGGGGAGCCGCCACTGCCGCCTCTCGGGGTCGCCTTGAGCCCCAGATTCCCGAGCGCTCGGCTCTCATGGCAGCCGCCTCGGCGCCCGGCCTCGCGGCCCGCTAGGGGCGGCCCTGCGCCCCAGCTTGGCCCCACGGCGGAGTCCGTCGGATCCGGCCTCGCTCTGCGCCCCGAGCGCGCCGCTTCCCAGCCCGAGGTGAGGACCGCGAGGGCAGGGATGTGTAGGAAGATGGGCGCTCGGGGACTCCAGGCCTGGTGCCGCGGCTGAGCTGAGCGCGGCCAAGATGGGAAGGGGACGTGGGAGCAAGTCCTGGTTGGAGTAGGGGGTGGGATCGGGCAGTGCTCGCTGCCGGGAACGCAGCCTGTGTCCTCAAGGCAGCCCTATGGCATAGTCCCCTTACCCGTGGGTGCATTCTTTCTGCTGCGTTCCCAGCCCCAGCCCTTCGCGCGCCCTGACCTCACTCCACGCTGCCCATCCTTCACCTCTTTCCCACAGAACCCGATCCCGGGTCCTGTCCCCAAACCCCTTGCCGCCTCAACCCTTCACCCCGCCCCAGCCTTCCCGCTGCCCCCACTCCCTTCTCTCCGGGTGTCCCTCTTCCCCTCGGCTCCTATCACTCGGAATCGCAATCGGTGCAGCTATATCCGCGTCCGACCACCTCCCAGCCTGTGCTGTCCCACAGGTGTCCGCACGTCCGGCCGTCCATCCGTCCGTCCTTCTTGGGGCCGGCGCTGACCATGCCCAGCGGCTGCTGCTGCCTACATCTCATGTGCCTGTTGTGCATCCTGTGGGCACTCGTTCAGCCTGCCATAGGTGAGCGCACCCCCCGCTCAGGTCGCTGCCCTCTCCTGGCGTCCCTTGCTTGCTCGTTGACCTCTGCCGGCCTGAGACAGCACTGCAGCCATTCGGACCCGCGGTCGTCCCTTTGGAACAGAACGAGTCTCTTTTGCGCTGCCCCAGAGCTGAGCCCACCCAATTACTGGAACCCCGCATCCTCTCCCGAGCCTGCATCTCAGGGAACCCAACCCGGACCCCTGGCTCACCCCTCCCACATCAATCTCTTGCAGCCGATGACTGCAGTTCCCACTGTGACCTGGCCCACGGCTTCTGTGAGCCTGACGGCTCCTGCAGGTACCTCTTCTGAGCACGTGCTCCTAAACCCTTTCCTCCCCATTTCCCACCCCTTCACACCCACAGCCGGGCCTGGCCCCAGAGCAGGTGTCTAGGGGCTTAAGACCCTACTGTGCACTCCCCACCCCCCCAGGGCACACAGGGCAGATTGGCCAGCCCCACCCATCCCCAGTCGCCTTTGCCTTGGCTCTTTTCCTTCTTCCAGCTTATGTCTCTCCACTTTTTTACTCTCTCCCAAGTCTGACCCAGAAATTCTGAATCATTCCTCCTCAAGATACTGGGAGAAAGACCTGAAGGTTGAGAGAGTTTGGAGATTGGGAAGAAAGGGAGAGATAAAGGAAAGATGTAAAGAGAATTGGTTGGGCCTGGAAAAGAAAGGCTGCAGGGAAGGTTGATGGGGAGAAGCACTTATGGAAGAGGATCTTTCCTGATGAATTTGAGTCATTGACTCACTGGCATGGGGGTTGGGCAGATTCTGTAGCAGGAGGGAAATGTGTCTGGTAGGACAAGGAAGTGAGCTGACAGGGTAGGCTGCTGGAGACGCTGGGGGTGTTTCAGACTCTCCATCCTTGGAGAGGTTTTTTTTTTTTTTTAATTAAGGCCCTGGAATCAGGGTAGGAAGATAGTCCTGATGACCTTTCAGGATCACTCTTTGGTTTGTTTTTTTGTTTAAGATTTTATTTATTTTCAGAGAGAGGGGAAGGGAAGGAGAAAGAGGGAGAGAAACGTCAATGTGTGGTTGCCTCTCACATGCCTCCAACCAGGGACCTGGCCTGAAACCCAGGCACGTGCCCTGACTGGGACTCGAACCAGTGACCTTTCGGTTCACAGGCCAGCACTCAACCCACTGTTCCACACAAGCCAAGGCTCAGGGTCACTCTTTAAGAAAAAATTAATCAGCCTCACACATGCCAGGACTGATACTGGGAGCATTTAGAGACATATCTTAGTGTCTTCATTAACACATCCCTGCAAAGTGTATCCCCATTTTACAAATGAGGAAACTGAGGCTCGTAGAGATTAGTCAAAGTGCAGAACCAGGACTTGAGTGCTCCTGTCAGATGGTCTGATTCCATATATGTGACCTGCACAGCCCACACCTATCTGGGACGGGCCTGCTTCTGCTTGGGCACTATCATATGTCCTGTTTTCTAAAAGCTCTGGTCTTGCCTGCATTTCCTCACATCTGCTACCCAGAGCCCTGACCCTGTGCTTCTCCCCATCAGGTGTGATCCAGGCTGGGAGGGGCTGCACTGTGAGCGCTGTGTGAGGATGCCTGGCTGCCAGCACGGTTCCTGCCACCAGCCCTGGCAGTGCATCTGTTACAGTGGCTGGGCTGGCAAGTTCTGTGACAAAGGTAGGGGAGTAGAGGGCAGCTGTTGGTCTGAAGGGCCCATGTGTCTTGGGAGAATACCCATTTGTGTTTATTTGGTCCAGCTCAACACTCAAATGCATGATACTTTGTCATTTTAGACTATACCTATCTGCTGTCTGAATTGGCCCTTAACCTAACCCCATGAGGTAGGCATGGCAGCTGCAGAAAATTGTACTAATCTTTCAGATGAGGAAAGTGAGACCCACAGATGAGGTAGAACTTGCCCAAAGTCACTCTGAGACAGACTGACATTGCCAGAGCTAAGAGCCACCGGGTTCCGAACTCAGTGTTGTTTTCCCCACCATGCCACACCAGCCTGGGTGGGTTTACAGTGTAAGCCACATCCACAGAGCCTGAGGTGGGGCCTGGGCAGGTCTGGGTGCCAGAGGTAAGGGGTGATCCCAGAGCCTTCCCTGTCTTTTCTATAGATGAACACATCTGTACCATGCAGTCTCCCTGCCGGAACGGAGGCGAGTGTGTATATGACGGGGGTGGCGAGTACCACTGTGTGTGCCCACCAGGCTTCCATGGGCGGGACTGTGAGCGCAAGACTGGACCCTGTGAGCAGGCAGGGTGAGTGCTGGCCCCATGGGGTGAGTTCAAGGTTAGACAGCACTGTTGGTGGCGGTGGTGGTGGGGGGGGTGGGGGGGAGTTGGAGTTGCAGGGCTGAGGGTCAGAAGTCCTGCCTAGGGGCACCAGAAGATAAAACCCCAGCCTGCTTAAGTGTCCCTAGTTCAGGGTTTCTCAGCGTTTTTATAACACCTGAACCATTACTTCAACAACAAAAATCTGCAAGAACTGGAGGTATAACAGATCAGTGTGTGACTGCTCTGGCTGTTCGGGTGGGGGAGGTTGAGGACCTCAGACTCCCCTCGTCCTCCCAGGAAAGCTGCCTCGCAGCCCCTAAGATGTTCCACAGAGCAGCCTTACGCCCCACCGTATACACGAGGAAACAGGCCTGTAGGGGCATTCCAGGGTCAGGCCTAAGGGCCTGCCAGGGTAACAGTAAACTTGCCTGGAGCCTTGCATCCTGGCCAAGCCCCTTGCTGCTTGACAGTGGGTGATCTCATTTAACCCTCACAATTTGGAAGCTGGGTACTACTTGTATTCCCGTTTTTTAAAGGAGGCATAGAGCATGGCTTAACGTGACCTTGCTGGAAGGGGGGTGAGGTGGCGGTGGTCAGGATGCTGACCTGGGCTACCCTGCAGGTGTGAGTTCGTATCAAAGCCCTCTCCCACCTCCACCCCAGCTCCCCATGCCAGAATGGCGGGCAGTGCCAGGATGACCAGGGCTTTGCCCTCAACTTCACGTGCCGCTGCTTGGCAGGCTTTGTGGGTGCCCACTGCGAGGTGAACGTAGACGACTGTCTGATGCGGCCTTGTGCTAACGGCGCCACCTGCATGGACGGCATAAACCGCTTCTCCTGCCTCTGCCCCGAGGGCTTTGCTGGACGCTTCTGCACCATCAACCTGGATGACTGTGCCAGCCGCCCATGCCAGAGAGGGGCCCGCTGTCGGGACCGTGTCCATGACTTCGACTGTCTGTGTCCCAGCGGCTATGGAGGCAAGACTTGTGAGCTAGTCTTACCTGTCCTGGACCCTGCCACCATAGCAGACACCGCCCCGGGGCCCACCTCAGCTGTGGTGGGGCCTGCCACGGGGCCTGTCCCTCACAGCGCAGGGGCTGGTCTGCTGCGCATCTCAGTGAAGGAGGTGGTGCGGAGGCAAGAGGCCGGGCTGGGTGAGTCTGGCCTGGTGGCCATGGTGGTGTTTGGGGCGCTCACTGCCGCCCTGGTCCTGTCCACGGTGCTGCTGACCCTGAGGGCCTGGCGCCGGGGTGTCTGCCCCCCTGGACCCTGTTGCTACCCTGCACCACACTATGCCCCAGCACGCCAGGACCAGGAGTGTCAGGTTAGCATGCTGCCTGCGGGGCTCCCCTTGCCCCCTGACCTGCCCCCTGAGCCTGGAAAGACCACAGCACTGTGATCGACGTGGGGGCTTCTGTGCCCTCTCCTTCACCTCCTCTGCCCCTCAGCCTGGAGTGGTCCTTTCTTGCCACCCCTTAGCAGCCTCACACAAGAAATATTATTTTTTTAACACACAGACTGTAAGATGGGAACTTTATCCAATAAAAGTATGAAATTATAAGTGGGCTCCTTTGCCAGAAAAACCTGCCTGGAGTCTCAGATGTAAGAGGGCCAGAGCAGAGGCCTGGTTCTAGGGAAACCGTGGGACGCTGCCTTCGGAGTGGTTCTCAGAGAGGAACCCGTGACACCTTCTCCCCTCTGGGGCAGTGCTGGTGAGGTAGAGCCATGGGGGAAAATGTAAACAAACGTCAGCTCTCAGACACCCAGCAGAGGGTCAGACAGGCGGGAGACCCTGGAGGGCGGGGACCCCGCTGGGTCCTCACGGGGAAGAGCAGGCTCCCTGCTGGCTGCTCTGCAACAGCTGCTGGAACAGAGAGTGGGGCTGGCTGCGTAGGGTGGCCGGGGAGTCCAGCTCCACGACCCTCCCAGCTTGCAGCACCATCACCCGATCAGAGTTCAGGATAGTGTTGAGCCTGTGTGGGAGGAGTGGTCTGTGAGGGGGATGGAGGGCAACATCCTACAGCAGAAAGCTGACCCCCATTGCCTCCTCTCCTCCCTTGGACACCACTCTTCTGCCCACAGACTTCATCCCTAGCTCTGCGCTGGGGGCCGCAGGTTCCTTCAGACCATGTGCTGTGAGAACGAGGAGCTGAGGTTCACGGGGGTGTGGGATCCCTATGGCCCCGAGCCCTGGGGTGCCTGACACCATAGCCCCTGACTCGTGCACACCTGTGCGCAATGGTCAGCACTGTCTTGTTGGCAAAGCGTTTGCAGATGGTCTGCTGGAGCAGCTGGTCTGTCTTCTGGTCCACACTCGCCGTGGCCTCATCGATGCACAGGACCTGGGACATGTGGAAGGGTGAGCGGGAAGACGGGGAAGAGGGTTAGTCTGGCTCCTGCCCAAGCACCAGCGCCCACTTTTCAGCTGGGCCCAGCCCAGCCTACAGCTCCCCACCTCCAGCTCTAAAATGAAAACTAACTTGGTCCCCTGAGACCTCTCCCCAACTCACTTCCTCACCCCTCACATGCCTCTGCCTTCTTCCCGGCCCTCTCAAATGTCCCTTCCTCTCACCTTACCTTGGCATCTGTGAGGAGAGCCCTGGCTAGACACAGCAGCTGCCTCTGCCCCAGCGATAAGCTCCGGCCCCCCTCGCCCAGCTCACCATCCAGACCGCCTGCAAGGCACAGCACTTCACCTCCAGGTCCCAGGCCCCCCCCTGCCCCCTCCCTGCTTCCTCCTCTTCCACTCTGCAGGGTAGGGCCTGGTACTCACCCATGGATGTGATCACCTCACTCAGGTGGCACTGCTCCAGAGCCTGCCACAGGGCCAGGTCCTCATACAGGCCGCGGGGGTCCAGGTTTTCCCGAACCGTCCCACTGAACAAAAAGGGCTCCTGGGGGATGATAGCCAGCTGGGATCTGGGGAACAAGGAGGGGATCGCCCATGAGGTCTAGGCTGCAGATGTCACTGCTATTCCCAGCACAGGTTTTAGCTATAGGTCTAGCACCCCCAGGAAAACTTGGGGAGAAGACCTGAACGTCACCCTCGCTCTGCGCCCCAGTTGGTCAGCCATGTTCTAGAACCGTGCAGGCGCTTTGAGGACAACCAGAGAAACCAAGGCCTGGACTGTCTTTAAGGAGCTTACATCTCACTGAGCCAGCACGCGCAGAGAACAGGAGCGGGCTAACGGTGTTGCCCTCACTCCCGCAGTCACTGGGACAGCAGCAGTGGCAAGGAATGAGCAGAGTTCAAATAGTAGGGTGGGGACACGTCAAGGTTGGAGGGCCGGGAAATGGGTCCTGCAGAGCCATAGGGCAGAGCTATAATGTAAGGCCGCCACAAGTTAGAAAAGGCAGCAAAGCAGGGCCAGGGCCTGGGATCAGTAACAGGCTTCGGAGCAGAGCTTCCCTACCTTTCCCTCGTCATGGAACTCAGAGAAAATGATACTAGCCTAACCTGGAGGTGGGGTGGGGGGAGATGTTTAGCCCCAGATGTGGCCTCTTGTAGCCAGGGGCAACTGGCCCAGCTCTTGAGCTGTTCAGAGCACAACCTGCCAAGCCCAAGGGCTGGGGGGTGGGGGTGGGGGAAATGAGTGTCTTGGGTGCGGCACTGGGAGGCTCTGACTGAGGGTGCAGGGACTGGTGGTCTAGAATGCAGGGGGCATACTGGGAAGTAAAGAAAGATGAAGCTGGAAAGGTGGGCCTGGGTCAGAGTACAGACCTCGAGACCACAGCTCTAACCCCGGACCTGAGTACTGGGAGCTTGTTCTCCTCCCCTGCTTGTCCCATCCACCTTCTCGCCGCCAGTCAACCCTAGCTGCCCCGAATTTATGTACAGCGTTTCTGGCTAAGTGCCCGTAGTCTGGTTCTCTTCTTCTCGCTACCCCAGACCTGAGCTCGGCCAGCTCCAGCTGGCTGGTGTCCACTCCATCCAGGAGCACTCGCCCCGAACTGGGCTCCAGCAGCCGGAAGAGCACCAACAACAGCGAAGACTTGCCAGAGCCCGTGCGGCCCACGATGCCCAACTTCTCTCCAGGCTGTACACAGAAGGTCACCCTATCCAGGGCATTTGGCAGCCCTGGCCGGTACACCAACACCACATCCTGGAACTCCACACTCCCCTGGGTCAGCCAGCCAGTGCCTAGCTGGTGGGGTTCGTGGGTGGAAGAAGAGGGAGACGGGTGAGAATGGGAGACACGGGGGGTGGGGGGGGTTGGAGAGTGGCAGGAGGAGGGAATAATGAGAAACGGATGGCCTGAGAGGGAAGGTGGGAGAAATGAGGGCAAGTAAAGGAGAGAGAACAGGCACAAAGATGAGGGACACAGTGAAGCAAGGGGAGATCACACAGGGACATCAGACGAGCTGAGAAAAGTGGCAAGGAATGAAAGGAACTTGGGCCATCGGGAGGATCCTTCAGGGTGCCAGCACCAGGCCAGGGGTGGAAGTGCAGGCCTACCTGCATCGACCGGCCCTGGGGCTCCTGGGGTAGGTCACAGGAGTACTCCTCCAGCCGCTCGACGCTCACCAGCATGGTCTCCGTCTGTGTGAAGCTGCTCACCAGGCCCGAGAGCAGACCCGTCAGGGACAGGGCATAAGACAGTGACAGGCCCACCAGTCCTAGCAGGAGAGGAACACCAGCCACTAGGGGAGGCTTGGATGCTGGGATGCGTGTGGGGAGGCGTGAGGCAGAATGGGAAACTCAAGCTGTGGACTGCAGGCATTTAAAGGAAGCCAGCAGAGAAGCAGGAAGATACCAGCACCAGACCAGGACCACAGCAGGCTGGATGCAAAGCAGTGGAGTGGGTCTGGTGAGGCTATGGGGAATGACAGGTGGCAGACAGGTGGGCCTGGCAGAGTGCTGGGGGTGGAACAAGGAAAGGGCAGAGTCAGGAGACTAGTTCTAGTACCAGATCCACCATCACCTGGGCCAGTCACTTCTTGAGACTCAGTTTGCTCAACTCTAAAATGGGGCGCAGGAGAATTACAACACAGGAAACCCTGGTGGCCGGTGAAAATGCTGGGGGACAGCGCAGGAAGAGGTCTGGGCCAAGGGATGGGAGTCACATACTTCTGAGGTAAGCGTGAAGGTCCGGGGGTGGTACCTGGGTCAGCGAGGCCCTGCTGGTGCTGCACCAGGGCGATGCCGGCGATGGCACTGACCACCGCAGCCCCCATGAGCTGGAGCCGAATGTCCAGCCACTGCATCGTGGCACTGGAAGCAAACTGGCACCTTTGGTTTAGCTCCAGGAGCCTCTGGTTCTCCTCCTCAAACCTGGGGGAGGCCAGGAGGGAAGTGAGACCACTCCACTGTGGCAATGACCTGCCCACAGACTCCCCTATAGAATGGCTCCTTCCTGGAGCTGGTCTGTACACCCACAGGCCTCACGTCAGTCTGGAGAGGTCAGTGCGCCCTTTCATAGGGGGCTGCTCTGCCTCACTAGCCCTTTTCTCTGTGTCTTTCCTCTTTCCCTTAGTGCCCTCACCCACCTTTCCCTTCTCAGGGGACCTGAAGCCCACCTCCCCACGTGCCTTTTTTCTTAAGGGACCCTCTGCCTGCTGCCCCCCTCCCCCAACACCTCATCCCCCTGGCTCTGGTTGGGAGAGGCACACCCCACACACCTGTCAGTGGCCCCGGTGGCCCGGAGCACAGGGAGGCCAGCTAGGGTGTCGGCCAGGTGAGTGTAGAGCGGAGACAGAGTGAGGCTGCCCAGGCGCCGCAGCTCCCGGGAGGAGGCCCTGTAATGGCGCTGCACGCGGTAGTAGATAAGGCTCAAAGGCGGCAGCAGCAGCAGCAGCCAGGGAAGGCCAGAGCCCAGCACAGCCAGGAGGCCCAGCAGGCCCACTGAGTTGGCCAGGAGGATGTTGAGGATGAAAGGCAAGCTGTCGTCCGCACAGGCCACGTCAGAGGAGAAGCGGTTTAGGACCCGGCCCACAGGCGTGGAGTCGAAGAAAGTCACCGGTGCCTGGGAGAAGGGGTACAGTTGGGCAAGGGGAGGGCCTGGCAGAGAGGAGGGGGTCGGGCCATCCTGGGGGAGGTGTGTGCGGAAGGGGACCTGAGGTAGAGAATAGGAAGGGGGCAGAGAGGATGGACAGGTGGGGCCTGGAGAAGACTATCCCAGGGTAGAAAAGAGAGATGACCCCTTGGGCCAGAGGTGACCCTGAGAGGCCATGCTGGCCATTCTGCTACCTCTATGCTAGGCACGCCTACACCTCTCTCCAGAATATGGAGACTTCAGGCCAGTGAGGGAGACTTAGGGGTCGGGAAGAACACCCTGATTGCCCAGGGCAGGACAGTGGTCCAAGCCGTATTGTCTCATGGTTCTGCGCTGAGGCTCTGGAGTCAGACGGCTACTGGGGTTCCAGCTCCGCCACTTAGTAGATGTGAAACCCCAGGCAAGAGGCTCAATCTATTAAAGGTCCCTGTTCCTCATTTCAAAAACGGGGATGATAAGGGAACCGCACCTTACAGGGCTACTAGGGGGATTAGAGGCCACATAGGTAGCAGCCAGGCCCTCGGCACAGTCTGCCTGGCATGGAGGAAGTACTCAATGACCGCCCAATATTCGGTCTACTAACGGGAGGTACAGTCTCATTAGGTAAAGCCCCCTTTCCTTTTCCCCACCTTCCCCGTCCCCCAACTCTCTGCTGTTACCTGGAGAACAGTCCTATCTTAAGGCAGGAGACTAGGTGAAGGGCTTTCTGAAGCACCTCCTAATGACAGTTTATGATAAACAAATTCCTTCACAGCCTTGAGACGGCCCCTACTTGGCTCCTGGGGGAGAGGCGGAACAGTGTGCTGCTCGACCCCTGACAGGCAATGCAAAGACCTACACAGCGCTGGGGTCTCAGCCTGGCTCTCCGGGGGAATAGCCTTGCCGAGGTCACCTACACCCTCAGAGCCCCCATTTCCTCGTCTGTAAAATGGGGATGACAATACCTACCAGGGTTATTATAAATCCAAATAAGATAAAGGACAAGAAAGGGCTTTAGTAACAACATTAATAATAATTGCCGACTGAGCACTTAGCATGTGCCAGGCACTATCCTAAGCACTTTCCATACACTAATTAATTTAATCCTCATACTAAGTCAATGGGTAAGCAACAGACTGGAATAGACAGACACATAGCAACCAGGACAGATCTTAGAAACAGCCCTAAACAAAAGGCTGTAAGAAACAAAATTTCACTTACAAAAATACATGAGCACAAAACAGGCATTTCACAAAAAGACAAAAAGATACATATTAAACACACTTAGAATGGTTGCTATTCAAGGAAAGGAGGGGAAATGCAGAAAAGAAAGGGATGGATAAATAAGCAAAACACAAGAGGGACTTGGCACGAACTAAGAGGTGGTGAGCTCAGCCCTCTGCACGAAGTCCAACGGAAGTGACTCTGAGGACGAATCTCTTCTCCCATGTTACAGAGGAGAAAGCTGTCAGGTCAGTAACTGAGTTTGGAGCCCAGCAGCCTGTTTGCTCTTGGCCTTTCCAGGTCTCAAGTTGTCAAATGCTCCACTCACCTGTTTGGGGCTACAGTCTCCTGAGGACTAGGAAGTAGGCTGGCCCCCCACGAAGCCCCATGAAGCCCAGGCATGGGGAGGGCTCCCCACACCACCCCTACCCCCTCATCCCCTCACCATAAGAACTCGACACAGCAGGCGGCGATGCAGGGTGGCGGCCGCTCGGAGGGTGCCCGCTGCAAAGAGCACCGCTCGGAGAAGGGTGCAGAGGGAGTTGACACCAGCGATTGTCGCGTACACAGTGAGGTAGAAACGGACGTCTGAGGAGCCATTGGGGGCAGCTTTAGGCAGTAGGAACACTGAAGTGCTGGGTGGTGGGGAGGAGGCTGTGGTAACCAAAAGTAGGGCCCCTGGGAGCTCCCCTCCCCTCCCCAACACCAACTCCCCCCATTCTCCAGAGACACAGCCCCACAACTCTCACTGCCTGCCTGGCAACCGCTCTGACAGCCCCCGCCCCAGCCACTCACTGGAAGCTTCTGGGGGAGAAGAGGAGCAGCTGGGCAGAGAGGAGCCCTGTGGAGCCTGGGGTGATGGGGGCTCCAACCTCCTGGGAGTTATTGCTGGCGGCCTTCAGCTGAGAGATCCAGTGGGAGAGCCACCAGTCCGCAGCGTTCCTCGTGGCTGGGTGGGGACAGGAAAGAGAAAGCTGCAAGACTCACCTCCCTTATTCTAATCCTCCACCTGTGACTCTAGTTTTTACCCTTCTCCGCTCTGCTGGCCCTCCCTGCCCTGCCACCGTTCCATTTCTTCCTGGGTGTGTGCTTCGTTCCAGTGCCTATCGCCCCACAGGTCTGGGGAGAACTTGATCTCCGATCTGCTGAATGGGGCAGATCAGAAGATGGCCACGGAGTGTACCTGTCTGGCCTCTGGGACTCTCTCAGAACTGGGGACAGGCCTATTGTCCCAGCTGCCGCCATGCCTGGTGAGTCTCTGGGCTTTGTAAGGATTGGTACAAGGTGAAGGATGTGACGGGGACCTAGAAGACAGGCTGTGGGTGGGATAAGGGCCTCCGGGGTTTATCCCTACCTTGCATGAAGAGCAGCGAAGAAAGCACGGCCAGGGCCAGGCATGGGCCTACGGCCCTCCAGTAGGCTCGGTACACGTGGAAGGCCACGGCGCCCTCCTTCTTGCTTTCTTCCTGCAGCAGGCGGCCACCCGTGCCCTCCTGCACCTTCAGCCCCTCCTTTGTTTTCTCTGGGTTCCACACTGACTGGGCTGTGGCTGGGAAGATCAGGGAGGTCAGGGGGCACTAAGCTTGCAGGCTGACAGTTGAAAACCTCAGTGCTTCAGAGGGGCAGGCAAGCTCTGTAGAAATCATCTCTCTCCAGTGTCACGGTGAGGAGCAAGCCACCTCCTCCCATCCTCGGGCCATACCTGAGTCAGACTCTTGCCCATCCTCAGCCCAGACTTTGGGAACAGCTTGCACCAATGGCAGGATCTCAGAGGGAGGCCCTGGAAGGTAGCAGGGGAGATTAGGAAGGGACTATTCTAGAAATATAGTAGGCTTTTCTAAATATGTGTGCCAATCCACCCCCCTCCCCCCATTCTTTTTGGGCCCACCCTAGCACGGCTCTGCGCTGGACCCCAGAGTCTGGGCAGGACCATCAAGTCCATCCCCTCTGTGTCTGGAGTCCAATCAGCACAGACAGAAAATATTCACCCCTAGGAGAGTCACAGCACCCGTAAGCACTCTGTTCAGAGTCACATCTCAGTACAGCTGAGCTTTCTCCTCACACCTCAGAAAATTCCTAACACTCTGGTGGAGGCTCATGTCCTCTGTTCTCTCCTAGTAAACTTGCAGATGGCCATGTCCCTCTGGATAATAATCCTTCAGGGTTTTTTAAAAAAATAAAAGACTTCTAAAATTGCTTTCTCTTCTCCAAGGGCATCAGATTGTTCTCAGTGATCCCTGGCATCTAAGTTCCCAATGCACCCAGTCACAAATCCCAAGTCCCAAAGCCACCGGGCCTTTTGCCAGTGTGCTCCTTTCCCTCCTGCCCCCCGTTTCCTCACATTGGTTCTGGGAAGGCAGGACAGAGGCTCCCATTAGCAAGAAGGATGAGCAGGCCACACACAGAGGGGTGGCAGAGTCTGCACTTGACAATCCATCTGTCCCTCTTCCCCAGTTACACCCAGGTAGATGGCTCCCTCACTGGCTGGCTCCCGCCCTGCAGACCACATTACCAGCTCGGACCAGGCGCCCGGCCTCCAGCAGCAACACCAGGTCAGCCTTCTCCAGGTACTCAGTGCGGTGGGTGCAGAGCAGCCGCGTGGTGTGGCTCAGCGCTCCCAGGATGCACCTATGCAGCAGGTGGTTGGCCACATCTGCATCCACAGCAGCCAGAGGGTCATCGAGGAGATAGAGCTCCTTTTCCTAGAGAGCAGTGAGGGCACCATGGACACCAAGTCCTAGGTCCTCTAGCTAGAACCCAGACCTCTCCTAGGACATGGCCTTGAGAGAGTCAGAGAGGATAGTTGAGAGGAAGAGAAGGTGAGACCTGAGGTGGACTTTCCTCCAGTCAAACAAGGTCAGTGCCCCAGGGCAAGTGCTCAGCCTTGCTGGGTCCCAGAGCCTCAGGCACATAACAGTTTTTAAAGGACCTTTAATTCTGCCCTGAATCTGCAAAAGGAGGATGGGATGGCCAAGGGACCAACAACTCAGGAGCATGGAGGGGAGGGGGGAAAAGTTAGACACTGATGACAATACCCCATCCCACGCCTTCTGGCTGAGTTCCCAAGGCTCTGGGCTCCCCCACCTTTAACTCACCTGGTAGACAGCACGGGCAAGGGCAATCCGGGCCCGCTGTCCCCCGCTGAGGGCCACACCCTTCTCCCCCACCTCTGTCTGGTCTCCAGCAGGAAGGATCTGATAGGACAGGTGCCTCAGTAAGCGAGCTCCCCAATACTTTCTACCCCATTTCCTATCCCTTTGCATAGAAATGAGTTGGGGAGCTTGAAAAGACTGGTCTTGAATCTGAGGGAGCAAGGCAGCGGGCATAGGCCACGATTCCAGTACAGCCCGTAATTACGGAACATTTACTATGTGCTCAGCACTTTACAGGCATCGTCTCATCCCATCCCCTGACAACCTTATGAAGATGGTATTATTTCCTCTCACAGATGAGACAGAGTCACTATCTTGCCCGAGGCTGTTCCACAGCTAGTATGGGACAAGGCATGAACACAGGGTCTTAACCACTCCAGCATAGCGCCCTGCCTTCTTAGCAGGCAAGGATGACGATGGGCACGAGGCGAAAGCTTTCACAGGTTTCTCGGGAAGGAATGTACCTCGAGCCTTCCTGTGGCGTCGGGAGTGACCTCCTTAGCTAAGGGGTCCCTATACCAGAGGACGTGCCTGTAGTCCACCAGACGACGTGTCCTCTGAGGAGCTTTGCTATTCATTCCTTTTCTTAGTGCCTAGAACAGTTCTTGGTAGACATTTGGGAAATGCTTGACATTTAATAATAAATGGACCTAGGATGCCCCATGGCCAAAGTCAAAGGTCCTCCTTTCCAGCAAAATGCCGCATTTACCTGGACAGGGTAGTGGTGAGGACAGTCCTGCAGGGATATGGGGGTTGGGTCGGAAAATCATGGGAGAAATGTGGAATCTCATTGCCCCTAAATTTAGTACTCTGGGTGCAGGGGATCTAAAGGGTTCCTCAGGCTTCCCTAGAGTAACCTTGACTCTTTCAAGTCCCCCCTCTGGGAACTAAGGGAGGGACTCTTAAATCAGAACTGCCAGTCAGCCCTGACCAGTGTGGCTCAGTGGATTGGGTGTCGTCCCACAAACTGAAAGGTTGCTGGTTCAATTCTCGGTCAGGGCACATGTTGGCTTGCAGACCAGGTCCCCAACCGAGGGCGTGCAAGAGGTAACCGATTGATGTTTCTTTTGCACATTGATGTTTCTCTCCCTTTCTTTATCCTTCCCTCCCCCCCAAAAAAAGTAAATAAATAAAATTTTTTTTTTTAATTATAAAAAAGAACTGCCAGTCAGACCTAGGCAGAGCTAAGCTTCATAGGGAGCCCTTCCCTAGTCCCAGAAGACTTGGGATTCCCTCATTGCTCTGTGGAGCATCATCACCACCGCCCCTCTGAGCCCTACACAGAACAAAGAACTGAACAGCTGAGCACTCTGGGGGGGACCAAAGCCTGACAGCCAGTCCTAGGTAAGGATGCCTGAGTGGAAGCAATGCCTTCTCAGAGTAGCAAGTCTCGGACTTGAGGTGTCAGGGACACGAGGAAGCAGGTTGCCAAGAGGTTTCAGGGCCAGGCACTCACACTGAGGTCGTCATTGAGGGCGCAGGCCTCTAGCACTTCCTTATACAGCTGGGCATCAAATGTCTTCCCAAAGAGAATGTTGTCTCGGATGGTGGCAAACTGGATCCAGGGTTCCTGGGTGGCCAGGCCAAAGCCATTGGACAGCCCCCACACTGCCACCCGTCCACGTAGCCTGCAGAGAGCCAGGCCAGCAGCATGGGGGCTGGCTCCAGACTGAATCTCTCCAAGCCCAGCCCCTTTCCAGACTGCTGTGTTCTACAGAGGACCCCCTTCATGTCACATGGCTCTCTGGGTTGGCAGCCATGGAGGTAGAGAGGTCCTAAATGAGGCTGTGGGCTCATTCTGAATAGGGAAGGGAAGAAATTGCTCTTTGACTGAAGCCAAGCAGCTGTCTTATCTAGATGTACTCAGAAGCTCAGAAGAGTGTGGCCGCTACCCTGGACTCATGCATTCTCACCATGAAAGAGGAAGACCTGCCTTCACACCTCGGCTCTTCCCTGGGTCCCTTCCCTGCACAGCCACACTTTCTCAAAGAACGGCGATGCTGGATGTTTCCATTCATTTCTTCACTCACTATTATAACACTTAAAATGCTGTGGTATGATGGTTATAATAACTCACTTTCTTGACTGTCTCCCCCTTTCCAGACTGAAAACTCTCCCAAGAAAGGGACCATGTCTTCTTCATCTTGGCATCTCTGGCCCCTAAAAAAGGTGTCCACCACATAACAGGGACTAGGTAAGTGTTCACTTAAGGGCAGAGCTGAGGACAGGGATGCTAGAGGTGCTTACCTGTGAAGCTCCCCAGCGATAGCGGCCAGCAGCGAGCTCTTCCCACAGCCCACCTTCCCCACGATGCCCACAAGGGCACCCTACAAAAAATCCACACAAGTAAGTGTCAGTTCTCTTTCCTGAGGCCCCAGGCTGCCAGTCATCCCACAGAGGCTTCTTTCTAGGCCCCAGTTAGTCTGTAGGGAAAGAATTTGCCCTGAGGAAAACTGCCCAAGAACTTCCAAGGAAAGCTCTAAGACCGCATTCCAGAATGGTGAGAGGGGAGGAAGAGTCCAGGCTTTGGGGCCTGGATGCTGGGCTGGCTAAGTCCGCCTGCTGCTAGGCTTCTGATACCTCAGGGCACAAAGCAGTGCTTTCAGAAGTGTTCATTTCTGTGATTTGCAGTTTAAATTTTTTGTATCCCCTTCATTTTTTAGCTATAATACACACTCATAGAGCTAGCTCCCTGTACAAAAAGAAAACAAAATCCTTCTCTAGAAACAGGCAGAGCTCCCAGAAGCTCTGTCTGTGATGCTCCCGCCCAGCCAGCCAGTCAGGGCTGACCCATCTACCAGTGGGCACCAGACTAGTCTGAGACCCTTCCCTGGGAATGCTCCTTATTTCTGGCGAATCTGGTAAGTAGGAGGGCTCTCTGCAGCCATATCTTCTGCTCAATGGAGAGTGGGTCCGCAGAGAGAGAACAATGAGGCAAATACAGAGAAAACAAGCACACAGACAGAAAGAGCCGTCTGCAAGTCGAGGCCTGGTTCTGGGCTGCTCCTGAGGTTGGGCTGCGTGCATGGTTTTGGACTCCACGATTCATCTCTATACCCTTATTATACATTCTTATTTGCTTAAGCTAGCTCCAGTGGGTTTCTATGACTTCTTTCCAAAAAAGCCCAACTGACACATTAGCAAAATTCCTTTGAAAAATCCCAGCCTTATCTTGCCTGAACTAAGAGGAAAAACAAACATGCAGCCTGAGCCAGAAACGTGGGCCAAGTGTGGTGGAGACAGTTCAGGCACCGCTGGAGAACGCTGGGTTGAGATGTGGGGCAAAGGGTGGGGCGGGGGTCAGGGGAGAGTGAAAACTCAAGACTAGGGTGAACAGGAGTCACTCTTTTGCCAGAAACGTTCCTTCAAGTGCTTCTTTGAGCATGTATGCCAGTGGTGTGATTCACAGGGTGTGATTCCTTTCACCAGGCTACAGAGGATTATCTATTCCATTTGCAAAATCCTTTTCAGAAGGGCTTGCGGGGCTGCTGCTGGGCCTCTTCCCAGTCCTCAGCCTTGAGGGGATGCTGGATGAGCTCTAGGGTCTGTTCTGAACTGGACAGCCCCTGGGGGTCAGGGAGGACCCAGCAGACAAACACATCTACTGGTCTGGATTGGGTGGGTGTGAGCTGTCTGAAGACCACAGAGACGTGACTACTCTGGAAAAGCTGTGTGTAGAGGAACGACATTCACGGAGGAGGTGGCGTCTCTTCCTTGATTAGACCCCACTCACCAAAACCTCTCTAGTCCTTCCCTTGGTAATTAGACTACGGGGCCATCTAGCTACGATTGGCTCCATCCTCATTCATCTGTCACTGAGTCCCCATCCTCCTTATTAGTCTGGGGACTCTCCTAGGTTGTATGACCAACAAACCTTCTTCACTTCAAGGTGACTGATGAAGGTCTCCTGGCTGGTTCCAACTGGGTCCCAAGAAAACAGGGCTTCATGCAGCTCCACCACTGTAGATGGCTCTGTGGGGGGATCTGAACAGGGAAGACAACACTCACCTTGGCCTTCTAATGCGCCACCTAGCTGCTTTGGGGAGGGTGAACCAGGGGCATGTCATTAGCTTGCCTGTCCCATATCTGTCTTCCCAGGGCTAATTCAGCTTCAGTCTTAGTCTGAGGGTTCTCCCCCAGGAAACGGCCACCTGTTCTACCTGGATTCCATTGCCTCTAGCTTCTCTTGGTAGCCTTGGTGTACAGTGCCCAGGGGCTACAGCTCCCTCCTCACCTTGCGCCAGCTTCTACCCTCTAGCTTCCCATTACCTTGGCTGTAGTAGGCCTTGGGGTTGTGGTTGGGAAGGTCGAGGAATCGCTGGATCCGGTCCAAGGACACTTTGGCCTCCAGGAGGCCATTGATCACCCAAGGGAAGTTGTTGAGAGGAAGAATGAGCATGCGCACCAGTGCCAGGGCCGTAAATACCTAAGTGGGTTGGAGGGAGAGGGGCAGGAGTGAAGCACCTGAAGGCCTGCTGTGTGGGTGGCCCTGTGGACAGGTCTGTGGAGGGAAGAACAGGGCAGCAACAGAACTGAGGGGGTGGCCGGACAATCCTTGCATCAGAGTTGGCAAAGGTGGGCACTCTAAGAATCCTACAAATTCCAGATGTTCCTCCAGGGATCCAGGTTGTACCTGAAACACGGAGGCCCAGCTCATTCTCAGACCTTCTCAGAATTTCTAAGAAGTAACCCTCTGGCCCTGGGCAGAAGTGACACTGGATCATGGATTTTTGTGTTCCTCCAAGGCCATCAGAAAGATAATAAGGGGACCTAATACAGAGCTTGGGCCTGACTGGAAATTAAAAAAAAAAGGAAGAGGTAAAAGAAAATTCCTTCACAGACGGAGGGGTTACATAAGTGAGGCCCCAGAAAAAGCTCCCTTCAGGGGATTCCCCTTGGTTGGGAAAGGAAAGGCAGCCGGGGATCCGCCTCCCCCCTCCTTCCCAGCCAGCACCGCAGCCCTGAGCCCACCCCCCACTCCACTGCAGCCTCCTTGCTGGTGCCTTCCTCCCTGCCCCTCCCGAACCCTTACCTTGGTGGCAGTGAGCTGGTGCCCCATGAGGACATAGGTGATGAAGATGACGATGGAGATGACAACTGGCAGGGCAGCCCACAGGTACACACAGGCTGCATCCAGATATTTGATGACCCGGAGTCGCCCCAGCTCTTGAGCCCGGCAGGCTTCTACTCGGGCCCCAAGTGCCTGCTCCCACCCGAAGAACTTGATGACCCGAATGCCACTCAGCAGCTCTGTCATGAGCTACGGACGGGGACAAGAAAGCAGTGTGAAGTGGAGACGCTGCTCATGTGTTTGTTCCCTGCCTGGTCTTCCCCAGGCTCCTGGGAGAGGTGCCGAGTACTCTGAGCCCCCAGACACTCTGTACATGCTACCCTGGTTTTCTCTCCCACCTCAGCTCTTTCTCTAAGTCCCGCCCTCAAACCCTTGTCTGCCCGGGTTGCTTCCCCTCCCAGCCTTTTACTTCTCCACACGCTCTATCTGGGGACAGGTCAGAGCTGGGACCCCCCTACCTTCCTAAGAGATGAAATGGTACAAAGGGTAGAGGGTTACCATGCTGGGGTAAAAGCATTTGTTCCGTTAGATGAGGGACTAAAGACTACTTCCCAAAGCCAGAAGATATGGGCTCCGGGGGCTGGCCACCAGTCCGGCCCATGGCTTGGGTGGTATGGGAACTACTCCCGTCAGAGAGCACAGGTGTAGGAGGCCACGCCACAGTCCAGGGTCAGACAGGCAGAGGGGCCCAGGCTAAATGGGCCAGGGCCAGAGGAACTCTTTGGATCCTAACATTTGCACATCCTCGGCCTGCAAGCCAGAGAGGCACGGGGAGCCTTCCCAGATGGCCCTGGAGACCTGGTGTGTCATGGGTAGGGACAAGGCCTCCTGCTATAACCAGCTACCAGGGTCTGCCCCTCCCCATTAACTCTCTGAGCTATTCCAGTAAGATGTTGCCAGCTATGCTGTATGGGCCCCCAGGCCTGCCATCCCCTCTGTAAAGTTATCCACAATCATTGCAGAACCCAGAACTGACTCAGCCAGATGCTCAACACCTAGAGCTGGCCCAGGAAGGAAGGTGAGCTACCTGCTTCCCCCAGCCCACCTCCAAGAGGCAGCTGGGGTAGCTCTAGGCTTCCCCACATGCAGCCATGGGATAGTTTATGCCCCAGATGAGGAGGTAGGAGACTTGGGTCCCAGATCTATCACTAGAAACTCATTTGGTCCCAGACAGGTTACTGTCTACCCCCTAGGGTTGCTGTTTAGGGCTGCATGAACTAATATTACTAATGAGCCACATTTATTTAGGGTTTACTTTGTGACTGGCAGCACACCAAGCATTACCTCATAGGACCCTCACAAGGACCCTTTGAGGCAAACTATGATCCTCACTTTACAGATGAGAAAATGGAGGCCCAAAGAGGTTAAGTGACTTGTCTGAGGTGATTCTACTAAGTGGTAAAGCTGGGATGTGAACCCATGTCTTTCTCCAGTCTGAGCTCAATTTCTAGATCACACTCACTCCCTCAGGCACTGTGCATGGCAGGACCTGGGGGCCAGGATGCTGGGTGGGGATCTCCAGATTGCCGAGGGACCTCAAGCAGCCCCTCACCTTAACCCGAGCATCCTTGTGCTGTAGCATCTCCTGGTTGCTGGCCATGATGCGGGTGGCAATCACTTTGTTGACAGGTACCAGCAGCAGTGCCAGGATCAGGCCACCCACGAAGGCCACACCCACCTGCTGGTGTAGTAAGTAGAGGGTGATGGCCAGCTGCAGGGGCAGGCCCCAGGCCTCATGGAAGCTCCCGGCAAAGTTAAGCAAGCGCTCAGAGTCAGTGCCCAGTAGGTTCAAGGCCTCCCCAGCAGGAGGACGGCTGGGACCCAGTTGTAAAGCCTTTCGGTACAGGATATTCAGCACGGCCCCCCGAGCCTGAAGTGTCACCTTCCGGACCTCATACCCATACTGATTCTGCAGCACTGCACCCAGCACAGCCCCACCAGCTAGCCCCAAGGCATACAGCAGGCCATTGCTTAGTGGCTCCTGCCCCTCCTCCAGGAAGCCCACCAGTAGGGACAGCAGCAGGGGCCCTGAGAATCCCAGCATGGTCCCCACCAGCTTCAACAGTCCAAGAGCCAAGTAGCACCGCCCAAAGGCCCCATACAGGGCCCTCCACAGTTGGGCCCCCTCCTGCCAGTGTGCCTGGAAGACACGGGCCAGGTAGGTTGGGTGCAGCCTGTGGGGAAGGCGGCAAATGTCCCGGGGCTTCAGGAGCTCTCCACGGGCCCCACGGGCCAGCAAGGGTGTCAGCCAGGCATAGGAAAAACGTGACAACCAACTCTCCCCATCTTCAGCTATCTCAGGTTCCCATCTCTCAGGGAGGAGGGGCTCCTGGGCCCAGGATTCCCGGGGACCCCCAGGGACTGCCCAGCCCAGTCCATAGGCCAAGAGTGCAGCTAGCTGCAGGATGAGAAGACATAGGCGGGAGAGAGGGCCTGGAAGAAGTGGGGGCAGAAGTGTGCCTCGTTGGCAGTGCCATAGCAAGGTCAGCACTAGGGCTGGGGCTGGCAGGAAGGCGGCCAGAGCCAAGGCCAAGGGCCCCTGGGAGTGGCCATAAGGGGAATGAGCCAAAACCCATAAAGCCAGGCTGTGGCTGATCCAGGCCACAGCTGCCACGCCCCCTGCCAGCACCTCTAGCCCTATAGGCCCTGGGCCTGCCCCTGGTGGCAAAGCAACTGGAAGGAGGTCTAACAGTGGAAAGATGGAGAGCAGGAAGGAGGCTGTGAGTCGGAGGCGCCAGCCAGGACTGCAGGGTAGGTTGTAATCTGGACTCCTGGGGACAAGGAGGAAAAAAGAAAAGGAGGCACATCATGGCTGATTCAGGGCCCAGACATCCCTCTAATAACTCACTTCCCTGGACAGAATCAACTCCCTTTCCTCCCCCGTACACATTACTTCCAACCCCACTTTACCCTGCCCAGTAAAAACCTAGAGCCTTTTCTCCCGGGAAGTCTTCCTGGATTCCCCTTATCCATTTTCTAATCTAACCACATTTCTGAGCAGTCTTTCACCACAGAAATGAACACTTTTGAGTTTAGCTTGTACCAAACGTGAAGGTTCTAATTAGAAAAAAAATTCTGCATTTTCATACTGATAACCACTACAGGATGAGTATTCATTTTCACAGAAATATCTACCTAAAATAATCCTTGAATTCACCCAAAGCACTATCAGATGAATAAAAATTTGACTGAAGTACACTTTTTACACTCTTATAGCCTAAACTGCATGAAGCCTCAGAACACTACTCTGTCTTTCCAGTGGTCGTAGAAGGTGGTGGGGACCGCTCCTTGACTCCTTCAGCTGAAGAAAAACCTCTTTCCAGTCTTGCCTGTAAGACTGTATCTCCTTGGCATGCAAAACATGTTTTTAACAAACAAAAGGGTGATCTGTTGCATTAAAAATCAAGTGTAAGAAAACACACCTGCAGCAACGTTAGAATGTCTTGAAAGTTCATAGAAAATGAGGATAAATCTTTGTCCCCTTTGTTGGCAGGGGTGGGTTACTGAAAAACTTTAACTGTAGGTTAAAACGTTTCAGGTTTCCTTTAAAACGTCCAGCTAATCAGTTATATGGAGGGGTTTCCGTTGGAATAAAAGTCAACCTTTAATAATTCTGTTTCTTAAGGTGCGGAGACAGAAGAGCATCGGGCCTTCGGAGACCGGGACACTTGGCCCCACGTTGGCCATCAGCCATTCTCATGACTCTCTCCCTTTAAGCATTTCATTTCCCTCCAGCGCAGTGACCAGTGAGGACTCTCGACCCAAAGCCCTCTAAGGTCCCTTCCCACTGGAGATTTTGGACCTCTCTAAGCCTTTTTAACAATGCACAGAAGTCTGTGAGTGAAAGGAGATAACCACAATTTCTACTGATTACATGATGCTCGTTCTTGCTTCTTCTTCGGGCTGCGAGTTCCCAAAGGAACCCCTCTGAGGAGGCTGTGGATGTCTGTGCTGACTGACTAACCCTCTTTTCTTTGGTCTCGTTCCGCACAAAAGACAAAACAGGATTCCTGCAAGCCCAAAGCTTCACTTACCCAAGGAAGGGCTTCATCAATCCCCTCATGCATCTTGGGTAGGGACACATTCCATCCATCAGGCTAAGGACTCCCAAAGGCAGAGCCAACACTCTTTATCAGTGGCCAGGGTGAGACTAACTCTGCCATGTCTAGCCATACAGGACCCTTAGCTGGCCAAGGTGAGTTTAGCCCTTGCACCTTCTAGTGCCAAACCTGGGTAGGGTTAGGCTTGTGATCTTGCTCTTCTCCTCTGCCTACTGCTTCCTCTCCAGCTAAGTATGTGTTCTTTTCTTAGCTCAGGAACACAGAGGTTTCAAGAGACAGAAGTAGTGAGGAACTGGTCCTGCAACTTCAACACAAAGTATCCTTTTTTGGCTAAAAACATTGTTCACCCCATTTTGCCTCTAATTCATGACAGTTGTGTTTGAACATCTGAAAATCTGTGCCAAATTGATGATTACTACCACGCACCAAGCTTTTAAAAATGTGCCAGGCACAAATGCACTATCTGATTTAAACTTCCCAACAATGCTATGAGGCTCAGCAAAGACAAGCAACTTGCTCCAAAACAGCCACACTGCTGCGAAGTGGTAATGCCCACATTTTATTCCACTTTTGCCCCACTCCAAAGACCTCACCATTCTGCTTGCACTGCTTCGCAGATGTGGGTTTTGGGAGAGGTCTGCAGGCACACACGGACAGATGTGTGTGCACCCCGTCTCTACCCACCTAGGGGTCCCCCAATAGCAGGCACTGAGCACGGCGAGGAGGGCGTGGGGCAGGGCGCTGAGCACCAGCTGGGTGAAACAGTGGCCCGTGGTGTCCCCCTCCCACACCGGAAGCGGTTGCAACGCGCTGGTGTCACACAGCCGGGCCAGAAGCCGCTCCATGGAGGCTTCACCTGCGGGGAAAGCCAAAGGATGGAGAGAGAGGGATAATTCCTCCCAGGGAGAGGGCAATCTGCGTCCCGAAGGGCGAGGACCAGGCAGGGTGCCGGCCCCCCGGGAGGTGGGGGAACTGGGACGCTGACCCGGTAGCACGGGTGGTGTCAGCTGGCCCGGACTGCGAGCCCCAGCCATCCGCCGACCTCCAACCCCGCCCTCGCACCGGGACCTCCCCCTCGCATCCTCCCTGGAGCCAGACCCCGTCCGTTCTCGCGTTACCTCAAGGGCACAGAGGGAGGTGGTTTGGCTGCCTAAAGCCCGCCGACCTCCGGGTTGGTCACTTACGTGGCTTTTGAGGTCCGGAACCTGTAACCTGAAGAACTGCTTTTCACCGGATCCCGAGATCCCGAACCCTGGTGAAGGCGAAAGAGCGTGCTACCTGCCGGGTTGGGGTGCTGGCCACACTTGCGTGGCACCCCCTAGAGGCGGGATGACTTCTCAGGCGCCGTTCGCCCTTCCGTTCCCCGAGCTTTGGCGTTGGTGCTCGCCACTCTCGGCTCCGTTGGGCGTCTCTGCCCTGGCGCGCCGCTGCCTTGGCACCTTAGTATTTATTTCCAGCCGTCCACGCGGCCTCACTCAGATGTGGACTGAACTCAGCTGGAGTGCGACGTCATTCATACACTCACATAGAATACTCTCTCCTCGGCCTACTTAAAAGTTTTCAGAACTTTCTGGGAAGTCGAACGGGTGCTACACGGGCAAGTAATGCCATTTGGGGACATAAAACCATTTCCTTCCTTACTCCAAGGATACATGGCCTGGGGGAAGTTATCTAAGCTCTCTGAACCTCAATTACTTTGTTTGTACAAAGGAGGTAATAATACCGATACCAAAGTACTGTTGAGAAAGTTTAATGATTAAAGTGCTCAGAGCAAGTGCTTTGCTTAGATTAGTTCCACAATAAATCTTTGAAGGCAGCAGTGGTATAACGGAATGAAATGCTTCTCCTCTCTAGTGGCGTTCAGGCTAATAGCTTTTGCTATACATATGCTAATTAACTAGAGGAATTCCACTTGAGGCTTGAGTTTTTGCAAGTGCGGCAAGCTCCTTGCCAAACGATGCGTTTCCCAAAGAGGTGGGAAATGTGCGCAAAATAATGACTGTTTATGAAAGATCTGTGAGTCTCCAGAGCCAGGCTTAGATCAGATGCGATCAAGAGCAAAGGGATTTAGGAATTTTGAGCTTTTCCTTGGATCCCCTTTCCCCACCCACCTCTTGCCTCGCCCATCCTTCCTTCTCTTGACGTCAAAGACTCCTGAATTTTGAGCTCTCTTAAGATGTATTTGAGGATTGGTTCTCCTATCTGCTCGGTTGGTGACTTTTTGATCAATAAACCTTTCCATACTTTAAACCTCGACATATTAAATATTAGCCTCTCTTTTGAAGCATCGGGCACACTCACCTTGTGCCTATAACATTCCCACTGACCATCTGAAGAAGGTGGTGGAAGATGGGGTGCAAGATATGGTCGCCTCATTTTCATAATACTCGAGTGTCCTAATTTTCGATAATAAGTTTGGCAAAGGGGTCACACACCAAACATAGGATTCGTTCTGACTGTCACGAACAACCAACTAAAGCCACATTTTCTCAGAACATGGAAGAGGAAAGACCATTTGTAGTAAATAATCCCTTCGTTCAATATCATTTCATCCCTACTTCTACCTAGTTACCCAGATAAACTTTTCACATGGCTTCTAAAAAAAACGAAGCCAGAGGTACGAGTCTGTCCCCATCCTTCCATGAAGAGGATAGCATCGGTCACCAGATAATGCACAATCCATGCAGTGGAAGGCTGGCCAAGTTCTCCAAACCCTGGATGGCCAAAGGAAGACTCTACCACTTTGAAAACCGACTTCAGACTCATCACACTCAGATCTCATGTGAACTGAACCTGGATAATTAGGCACTCACAGAGATGGTGGGAGTGAGGGTGGCCAGATTCAGCTGAGTGCCTAGGAGGGCATGGGAGGGCGGGGAGGGCAGTAGAGGTACCTCTGAGGAATGAAGTAGAGTTCAGGTGGTGATTTTCCAAGGCAGTGGGTTCTGTCTCCCAGGTCTCCCCTCGGCTTACTTTCTCCTTTCTCCCTGCACTTTGTTCCACAGTTATCAGCACGGTGATTTGTCAGAGGGCAAGGGGCAGGTGTGGCTAGGGGCTAAATGTGGGCAAAGCCCCTGCCACACCACGCGTTCATTCGGCTCACCTCATCTTCCTGCGAGGCAGGCTGTCATCTGAGAGCCATCTTAGAGTGGAACTAACCTGACGGCTGTGAAGGGAACAGGAACAAGGTCTGCCGAGACCACCTGTCACCTGCTTTTTCCCAAAGATGACTTTCCCGTACAGGAAACCAAGCAGTATGTGGCCTTTTGTGTCTGCCTTCTTTCATTTAGCACAATATTTTTGAAGTTCACTCATGTTAGGGTAGTGGGTGACACAGGCTGTGAAAGGATTCACAAAGAGAAGAAAGCGCCAGAGTAAAGGTTTTATTTTTACTCTCCCAAGGGAGGGAAAGGGCTGGGTGAGGAGACATGCACCAGCGCTGAGGGGCGGGGGCTGCGAGCTTTTATAGAGGGATGGGGGGGGCTTAGAGCGTCTTGTTTCGATGTTGTCTTTGGGCGTGGGGTCCAGCGGTCATTGTAGTCTGGTATGTCCTGTTCCTTAAGTTCCTGGAGCCTTTGAGCCTTCGGGGCACTGTCAGGAATTTTCTAGTCCTGAGGATAAACGTTCATAAAACAATTAGGATCAGTCATGCTTATGGGGTCCAGCCAGCTCCGAGAAAGAGGGCCTGAGAAAGTGGCTTTTGTCCTATCAACCAATGTCATAGCATGTATCAGTAGCTCATGCCTCTTATAAAAATAGCTTTACTGAGAGAAAATTCACGTAAACAATTCACTCAGTGTACAATTCAATGGGTAACTTTATTTTATTCCCCCCTCATGGGTTTTTTTTTTTTTTAAGATTTGATTTATTTATTGTTAGAGAGAGGGGAAGGGAGGGAGAAAGAGAGGGAGAAAGACATGAATCAGTTGCCTCCTCAGGTCGCCCACCAGCAACCTGGCCCACAAGCCAGGCAAGGGCCCTGACTAGGAATTGTGTTGGAAACCTTTCGGTTTTCAGGACGATGCCCAGCTCACTTAGCCACACCAGTCAGGATTTTTTCTTCTTTTTTAAAAAAGTTTTATTTATTGATTTTTACAGAAAGAGAGGAAGGGAGAGGGAAGGATCAACTCGTTGTTCCACTTATTTCATTCATTGGTTAATTCTTGTGTGTGCACTGACCAGGGATCAAACCTGCAACCTTGGCCTACAGGATGATCTCTGTCCAACTGAGCTCTCAGCTCTCAGGGCCCATTCCTTTTTTTTTTTTTTAAAGACTTTATTTATTTATTTTCAGAGAGAGGGAAAGGGAGGGAGAAAGAGAGGGAGAGAGACATCAGTGTGTGGTTGCCTCTCACACACACCCCTCCTGGGGACCTGGCCCACAACCCAGGCATGTGCCCTGACTGGGAATCCAACCAATGACCCTTTGGTTCACAGTCTGGCACCCAATCCACTGAACCAGCCCTGCCCTTGTTACCCTTGCTCTTGTCTTTCACCCCCACCTCGGCAAGGCCTGTTGTCTTCCATGAGAACGTATCACCTATAAGCCCTGTTTGCATGCTAATAGACTTGCTGAGCTGTAAGTTTTTACTGTGTTAGCAGGAACTGAGTTTCTCCTGTAACAAATCCACTGAGCCACAGAAACCAGGGGTCATTGTGGTAAAAAATACATAAATAAAATTCACCATTTAAAAAATTTTAAGCATACAGTTCAGTGGTAGTTTTTTAACTTTTTTTTATTTTTTATTTTCAGAGACAGGGAAGGGAGAGAGAAAGAGATGGAGAGAAACATCAATGTGTGGTTGCCTCTTGTGCATCCCCTACTGGGAACCTGGCCTGCAACCCAGGCATGTGCCCTGACTGGGAATCAAACCAGCAACCCTTTGATTTGCAGGCTGCTGCTCAATCCACTGAGCCACACCAGCCAAGCCTCAGTGGTATTAAATATATTCACATTATTGTCTAACCATCACCATTATCCATCTACCGTACTTTTTCCATCTTCCTAAACTGAAACTTGATACCCACTAAATACTAACTCTTCATTCCCCTTCTCTCCAGCCCCCGGCATCCACCATTCTGCCTTCTGTCTCTGTGAATTTGACTAGTCTAGGTACATCATAGAAGTGGAACCATACGATATTTGTCTTTTTTAACTGACCTATTTCGCTTAACATTTTTTTAAACTTTCATTTCTGGATTGTTTGTTGCAAGTATACAAAGTACAGAATAGATTTTTTAACATTGATCTTGTATCCTTCAATCTTGCTGACCGTGGTTATTAGTTGTAATCATTTCTAGTGGATTCCTTGGATTTCTTATATACAGAATTATGTTATCTGTGGAGAGAGTTCCACTTCTTTCTTTTCATTTTGAATACCTTTTCTTTCTTTTTTTCTTGCCTAATTGCCCTGTCTATAATTTCTGGTACAATGTTAAACAGAAGTGGTGAGAGTAGACATCTTGTCTTTTACCTGATCTTAGGGAGAAAGTATTCAGTCTTTAACCATTAAGTATGATGTTAGCTGTGTCTGTTTTTCATAAAAGACCTTTATCAGGTTGAGGAAGTTCCCTTCTATTCCTAACTTGTTGAGTAGTTTTTTTTTATCACGAAAAGATATTGGGGCCCTGGGTGATATGGCTTAATGGATAGAGTGCTGGCCTGTGAACCAAAAGGTCACGGGTTCGATTCCCAGTCAGGGCACATGCCTGGGTTGCAGGCCAGGTTCCCAGTAGGGAGTGCGCAAGAGGCAACCACACATTGATGTTTCTCTCCCTCTCTTTCTCCCTCCCTTCCCCTCTGTCTAAAATAAATAAATAAAATCTTTAAAAAAAAAGAAAAGATATTGTGTTTTATCAAATTCTTCTTCTTGTCAATTGAGATGATTGTGTCATTTTTGTTTACTCTTTTGATAGAATGTATTACATTAATTAATTTTTCAGACATGGAATGAAACTTGCATTTCAGTTTTTCCTTTTTATTCTTGAATACTATTCCATTGTATGAATACACCACATTTTGTATTTTCATTTATCCACTGAAGGAAATTTGGATTCTCTCCAGTTTGGGTTATTATGAATAACAGTGCCATAAACATTCACGTAAAAGTCTTTGTGTAAACATAGGTTGTTATTTCTCTTGGGTAAATACCTAGTTGAGGAATTGCTAGGTCTTAACGTAAATTTATGTTTACTTTTTAAAGAAACTGATAAATTGTTTCCCGAAGTTGCTGTGCCGTTTTTACTTCCTAATAACTGAGATTTCCTGTCTCATCACATCCTGGCCAACGTTTGTTCTCTCTTTTTTATTTTAGTCATTCTAGTGGGTGTGCAAATATCTAATTGTGGTTTAACTTGCATTTCCCTCATAGGTAATGATGTTTCTTTCAACTGCTTATTTTTAAAAGATTATTAGCTATTCATGTATTTTCTTTGGTGAAATGTATATTGAAATCTTTTGCCAATTTTAAAATTGGATTGTGTTGACAAAATGCATGTCTGAAGACTGTACATCTTGGGTTTGGTATGATAAAGTCAGTGCAGCCACAAGACACAAAAATGAGACTTGAAAGGGAGAAATTGATTATACTCACGTATCCTAGAGAGAGCTCACCACACGCCATGCTGGGCCACAGAGGAAGCACCAGCATGGGTCAGGAGGCAGGAGATAGAAGGGAGGGCAGAGCATAGCCCATAGCCCTGATTGGGGTTTTCATGGGAAAGGCAAGAATGGACAGGACAAACATTTGAATAAATGTTTTGATGAGCTGTAAGCTAGAGGGGTGGTTCCCAGTTACCTGTTCCTGGACCCGGTATGATTTAGGGGCAAGGGAAATATTGGCTTGATATGTGAGTTAGATAAGGAAGTGGTATGAACTCAGACTGGTTGGTTTGCATGTGAAAGGCTGGGTTGCTGGAGGGCTAGTTGTTATTAATTATCCTTAGGAATTAGCTACCCTGGGAGGCACAGTCTTTTCCTCGGGAAAGGTTTTTTAAAATGTTATAATTTAAAGAACATTTAAACAGTATTTGCAATAAAGATATTTACAATACAATGTGTTTTTTCTATGATGTACTTTAAATATTTCTTTTTGGCTAAAATCTTGGAGCTGTATATATTTTAAACTAATTTAATGCACGGGAAGTGTCTGCCATTGAAATGTATCGACAAAGTTAGTCCTCTTGTCAAATACTTTGTCTATTGGCCCTGGCTCAGTGGCTCGTTTAGTTAGACCGTTGTCCTGATGCACCGAACTTGCAGGTTCAATCCCTGGTCCTGGCACATCTAAGAATCAACCAATGAATGCATACGTAAGTGGAACAACAAAACCGATGTTTCTTCTCTCTCTTCCTTCCTTTCTCTCTCTAAAATCAATACATAAAAATTTACAAATACTTCATCTATCAATTCAAATAAACAGGTTAATAATGGCTGGGCGATAACACTGCACTCTGAAGTTCAATGCTAAAGAGGTTGAGAGTATATGGTAGCTTGCCACGAATATATCCTTGAATGAAATAAGGCAACTTTATCTGCTGTGTTTTTGCTACATTCTGTTTGCTTTGTTCTCGCAGGATCCTCCCTCAAGAGGGCTTTGGTGTAGTCGGGAGTAGAAGAGGGGA
This sequence comes from Macrotus californicus, assembly GCA_007922815.1. NCBI lineage: Eukaryota > Metazoa > Chordata > Mammalia > Chiroptera > Phyllostomidae > Macrotus > Macrotus californicus. The sequence continues at coordinate 103,952 of VMDR010001777.1, forward strand.
GATTACTAGGTTAAAAGTCACCACCACTCCAGTTATGCTGTGTTAAGGTGGTCAGCGACAGGCACTGCGAAAGAATTCACAAAGAGAAGAAAGAGTAGAGAATCAAGTTTTCATTCACTCTCTAAGAAAGGAGAGGAGGTCGTGTGGAGAGAGATACACCAGCATTGAGCGGTGGGGGCTTTGAGCTTTTCTTGGATTGTAATTGGACCAAAAAAGGGTGAGGGGTTGCTGTGTGCCCCCTGGGCTGTTGGGAGTGAAACATGAGGCTGTAGTTTGTTCCAATGTTATCTTCTTCTGCCTGCGGCTATAGGGAGCGGTTAGTTCTGTTCTGTTCTTGCTTCCAGTCCTGGGGACAAGCTCAGAAGAGTAAATCGGCAGTCATGTTTAACAAGGTCACAGTCCTGATCAGCAAATGGTGCCATGATAGAAAATGGGGCTGGCTTGGTCCGTTCACACTATACAACATATCTGAACCTAGAACACCCCAACATGGGCCAAAATACCCCATCCCAATCATGTGACAAAAACAAAGATGAGACAGAAAGAGACAAGAAGCCCTACCACAGCGCCCTGAGTGCAAAGGACCCTCTAGTTCTTGTTCCAGACATTTTTCACGCCAGGGAATTACAACACGGTTTTCTTTCCTCATTTCTTCATTTCTTTTTTTTTTATTTTCAACTTTTTATTTGTAAATAATTACAGATTCACAGGAAGTTGCAGAGACAGGACAGAGAGGTCCCGTGCATCCTTCACCGAGTTCTCCCAGTGGTGACATTTTACATTAACTAGAGCACAACGTCAGGACTTGAAGTGAGAGGGTACAATGTGTTTGTGAAGTTCTATGTCATTTCATCACATGTAGACTGTGTGACCAGCTCTGCAGTAAGATACACAACTAATCAACTAGCCCAAAGAGCTCCTTCTTATAGTCACAACCCCGTGCCCCAACTGGTAGGGGAACTTAAGAGTTAAAGATTTTAGCTGGAGTTAGAGTCGATAAGTTTATGTGATTAATGCACGTAGAAAGCTGTTATTCCAGGAACTGGAGTACATGACATGTAATTCCAAGAGGTTGACAAGCAATTCAACCTTTGCGCCCAAGAGGTCTGCAAGCCGTCAGATGGTATGTTCTGAGCCGCTGTGCTCCAGGGAGGGATCATGAGTGACTCAGTGACAAAGATAAAGAATTGTTGATCAGCATATAAAGAAATACTAGAAAAATCACTGCAGGACTGCAACTTTTATCTGACTAACCTTTTTTTTCCCCCAAATCCCCTACCTACCTTCTTCTTCTCCTTAGAAAAAGGCCTGCTTGAGGTTAGATGTTAAGATGGTTTTGAGGGTACATAACCCACCGTCTTCTCAGATCACTGGCATCTGAATAAAGCGCCCATAAAAATTCAATCCCTGTCTCTGCTTATTGGTTCTGGTGGTGACAGGCAGCACAAACACCGACTTTTCTGGTTTCACAACCCTGTCCCCAACTCCTGGCAATATCTAATCTATTTTCTATTTCATAATTTTGTCATTTTGATAATGTCATATAAATGGAATCATATAACATTTTGAGATTATGTTTTCACTCTGCATAATGCCCTTCAGGTCCACCTGAGTTGTGAGATGTATCAATAGTTTGTCCCCTTTTGTTTCTGACTAGTACTCCAGGGTATGGATGGATATACTGTAACTTACCGTTGACCTACTGAGGGACATTTTAATTGTTTCTAGTTTTTGGTTACTACAAACAGAGCTGCTATAAACATTCATCTATCAGTTTTTGTGCGGGTGCGAGTTTTTATTTGGGGGGATATATGTACAGGAGGGAGCGTGCCGTGTTGTATGGTAAATGTATACTTCTCTTTTTAAATAACTGCAGAACTGTTTTCCAGAGAATCGCTCTACTTTCCCATCAGCAATGTATGAGAGATCCAGTCTCTCTGCATCCTCACCAGCGTTTGTTTCTGTCAGTTAAAAAAAAATTTAGCTCGTCTAATAGGTGTGGAATGACATCTCATGGCAGTCTTAATTTGTATTTCCTTCATGGCTAGTGATAGTGAACATTGTTTTCATGTACTTATTTGCCATCTGTGCATCCTCTTTACTGAATGTGTTCATATTTTTTTTGCCCATTTTCTAATGGGATGTTTGTTTTTTACTGTTGAGTTTTGAAAGTTAGTTATATATTCTAGATAGTAGCCATTTGTCAGATAAGTGGTTTGCAAGTATTTTCTCTCAGTCTGTAGGTTGTTTTTACATTCTCTCAGCAGAATTTTTCACAGAGCAAATTGTAAAACTGATGAAATTCGATGTATGGATTTCTTTCTTTTATGGATCATGTTTTTGGTACCAAGCTAAGAACTCTTCACCAGGTCCCAGGTCCCAAAGATTTTCTCTATGTTTTCTTCTAAAAGTTTGTTTCACATTTTACATTTAATTCTATGATTCAGTGCTGGCTGGTATGGCTCAGTGGGTCGAGTGCTGGCCTGCAAACCAAAGGGTCACTGGTTCTATTCCCAGTCAGGGCACATGCTTGAGTTGCAGGCCAGGTCCCCAGTGGGTGGCACGCAAGAGGCAACCACAATTGATGTTTCTCTCCCTCTCTTTCTCCTTCCCTTCCCCTCTGTCCAAAAATGAATAAATACAATCTTTTAAAAGAATCTATGATTCATTTTCTATGCTCCAGTTTGAATCAACTTTTGTATAGGTCTGAGGTTTAGGCTGAGATTATTAATGTTATCTTTGGTCTGTGGCTATCCAGTTACTCCAGCCCTGCTTGTTGGAAAGACTGTCCTTCGTCCATTGAAACTGCACAGTCTTGATTACCATAACTATATAATATCTTAATATCAAATAGGGTCATTCCTCACACTGTATTCTTTCGCAAAATTGTTTTAGCTATTCTAGTTTCTTTGCCTTTTATATAAACTTTAGGATACATTGTATTCATCCTCAAAAAATCTTGCTGTGATTTTGATAGTGCCGTTAAACTTGTCTATCATTTTAAGTAGAATTGGCATCTTTACTGTATTGTCGTCCAACCCATGAACACATTATATCTTTTCATTTACTCAGATCTTCGACTTTTTTCATCAGTGTTTTACAGTTTTTAGCCTACAAGTCCTGTACATGATGTTAGATTTACATCTAACTATTCATTTTTAAGTGATTGTAAATGGCATTGTATTTTTAATTTTTATGTCCATGTGTTCATTGTTAGATTATAGAAATACAACAGATTTTTGTATATTTACCTTGTATCTTGATATGCTGCCTAATTCACTTATTAGCTCTAGGAGTTTTTCGTAGATTCCATGAGATACTCTATGTAGAATATCACATCATCTACAAATAAGAATGGTTTTAATTTTGGTCTTTCCTACATGTATATTTTTTATTTCCTTTTTCTTGACTTATTGCAGTGGCTAAAACTTCCAGTACTGTGTTGAACAGACCACACTTATTTTTATTTAACAGATCTACAGTTTTTACTTTTCTATTCTAAGCACTTTACAAGTACTAACTCATTTAATCCTCATAACAATTCCGAGTTAGGTGCTATTGTGTTATCGTTCTTATTTTGCACATCAGGAAACTGGAGCTTAAAGAGTTTGAGTAATCTGCTCTACAATTATCTATAGCTGTGTAAAAATTACCCCCAAATTTAGTGGTTGAAAACAACAATAAACATTTATTATTTCTCACAGCTTCTGTGAATCAGGAATTCAGAAATGACTTGGCTGCAAGATTCAGGATTGGAGTCTTCCATGAAATTTCATTCAAATATTATCTGGGATTGCAGTCATCTAAACACTTGATTGGAGCTGAGGGAATCTGTTCCCAAGGTGGTTCATCCACATGGTAAGCATGTAGTTGATGACTGTTAGAAGGATGTCTCAGTTCCTTTCCACATGGCTTTCTCTATAGGGCTGCTTGAGTGTCTTTATGATGTGGTAGTTGTCTTTCCCAAGAGCAAGCAATCCAAATGAGCAAGGTGGAAGCTGCAATGCCCTTTATGACCTAGCCTTGGTCATCACGCATTAGTTATGTAGACCTGATTCCGTGAGGTAGAGAACAACTCAAGGGTATTACTATCAGGAGTCAAGGATCATTGGTTGCCATACTGAGGACTGGCTCCAGAGCTGGTAAACAGCAAAGCTGAGATTCAGTTCAAGGTAATCTTGTCTCAGAGTTGAGAATCATAATCACCACGTTATACCGCCTAACCATGGTAAGATTTGGGCTGAATGGGAGGTACGACTTCCGTAAAGCGGGAGAAGGACAATTGAGGAAGTGCAGGTGATATTTTATTTTAGGAAAAAAGATCAACTTTAGGAAAAGAACATTTGGAAACTGAGTATATGGAAAATGATGCTCTCAAAATTATACATACTCTAAACTTTTTGGGAAGCTGTCTTGTGCCCCAGACCGCTATCCTGGATGACTGTTCTGTACCTGCTCTGACCTCCTACACCTTCTCCCCTTTTTACTTCCTACTGATGACATTGTTTCTTCCACTGCAGAGAAAATCAAAGCACCGACCACATCTCCCCACTGATAACGTCTGTACCCATATGTTTTGCCTGCTTTCCTTCTGCTACAGGTGGAGGGCAGCTGTCTCTGCTTCCAAGGTCAACTCCTTGACTGGGGTACTAGACCTCTTCTCTTCTCAACTACTCAAGAACATTGGGCCTGTCAGCCATTCACCCTTCTATCTTTAGTTTCTTTTATTCCCATCATTTTCATCAAGTAGATAAGGCTATGTGATCTTCCACTTTGAAGAAATCTTCCTCTGAGTATATGTTTTTATTAATTTGAGAGAAAGAGAGAGACATTGATGTGAGAGAGAAATATGATTGGTTGCCTCCCACATGTGCTTCAGCTGGGGATCGAACTCGTAACCTAGGTATGTGCTTTGACCAGGGACCAAAGCTGCAACACTTCAGTACATGGGATAACACTCCAACCAACTGAGCCACCTGGCCAGGGCTATCTTCCACTTTTAATTGTTCTCATTGTTCATGGTATTGTTGGAGAGACATAATTTACAGGTAGAACAGGGCGTACAAAAATATATATATAAATGAAAATTAAAGTGTAAGGTAACAAATGATAATGAGCTCATTTGCATGGATTCTTTAATAATGCAATAGAAGTTTAGAAAACACAGAGGTAAGTGTGGTTTCAAGTGGTATAGAGAAAAAGAGAACCAAGGACAGCTTTCTGAAAGGCTGTATTTGTCAGAGTTCTCAGTTGCAAGCAATGGAAATAGATTCTTACTTTAAGTTAAAGTATAAATAGCTCACAGAATCACTGAGAAAGCTGAAGAACTAGGCTAGGAGCCTAAACAGCTATATATCACAGCCAGTACCCCATAAATAGTGTCTGGTGAGGACACAACCATCTCCACTAGATGGCATGGCACACACCACTGACACCATCAGACTGGGGAGCTGAGCTCCACACAGCTGCCACAGCTGCCATGGAAACAGGAAGTTGCTGCTGCCAGAACCACTCTTCTATTGACTCTGCTTCTTTCACCAATAACTCCAGAGTAAAAGTCTAAGATAGCTGTATCTGATTTTCCCAGCCTAAGTCAGTGTCAGCACCCAGGTGCAGAAGGGGGGGGGTGGGAAAGCAAATATCTCTCATTTTCAGCATCTATAGTGAGGTCTGCTTCATAAAAGATTCGTAAGGTGGGAAATTCTTAGATACTGAGCAGCCTTCACTTCCACTCCCCACTCCTCTAAAAAGAACGAAATGCCTACCTACAGTTGGCCAAAGCTAGAGGGCAGGAAAAGGGAAGAGAATGGTTAATCCCTGAGAGATCAACAAGTGGTCCAGGGCAGTGGGAATGAGTCTTTGAAGAAGACTGGGAGGAGCATTCAAGGAAGGAAAGGTTAGGGGCCAAGTGCCTCAGAGTTCTAGAAAGAGTAAGAGTGGTCTTTATATTTAGATAGAGAACGGTGTTCTGTGACACCCTTAGCACCAATGGCAACTTCAGTAGAAGCCAATTATAGGAGAAAATGAATATAAAGACAGGGAGGAATCTGATACTGAGAATATTGAAAATGTTTGCCTCTCTTAATAATCATCACAAAAACACCATCTAATGTGTTTTCATTACTAGTGAAGATGATAATCTTTTAGTGTTTTGTGCCATAATCTCTTCTTCTTATAAGGACACCAATCATATTGAATTAGAGCCCCCATAATCACATCATTTTAATTTAATTACCTCTTTAAAGGGCCTGTCTCCAAATGCAGTTACATTATAAGGTATGGGGTTTAAGGTTCCAGTATGTTAGTGGCAATGTGGGCTCTCAGTTCTTGAGTTTGGCAAAGAAAGAATTCAGAGCCCAGAACTCTAGCACAAGAGGAAGTTTATTTAGCATGCAAAACAAAAGTACATTCAAAGAGAAGATTCAAACAGGCTGCTCAGAGAGCTGCCTTGGCCTTTTAGAGAGAAATTCATAGAGGCAGAAAAAATGAGCCAGCTGGGCTGCTTGGGCTCAGGAAACAAGTTACAGACGCAAAAGAAGGGCCCTTGAAGACAGGTTCAATGGATTGGTCTGGGACAAGCTGCCACCGCCCACCACTGCCCAGATTGCAAGTCTCCTGGGAACCTTTAGAGCTTAGGAGAAAGAAAGTGAAGATACAAGCCTAAGGAGAAAACAGGTGGGGAGGGGTGCAGGTGTGCTCCAGGAAAGGCGAGGACTGGACCCTTTGTCTTAAGGGGTTTTATCTGTTTTCTCACAGTGGGAGATTTTAGGGGAGGTCTCAGGGGAAGATCTCAACAGACTATTCATCAGCTTTTCAGGTGTGTCCTTTAATATGCTAATGCATCAAAATGAGCACATACGTTCAGGGTTGTGCTATCTACTGAATGGTTGTGTAGGGGGGGTCATTGGTCACTGCATCTGGTCCTGATGCCAGCCATGGCATCACTTCATCTGGTTTTGCTGCTTTTCTGGGCCTGGGGCTGAAACACAACTAAGGCCTAGATATGATCACTAGTTTGATCAAAACTCTGGGTCGTGGTCAACAGACCCAAGGCTTTTTCCCTAAGATGATGTGATGCTGATCAGAACCTCATTACCCTGAGGGCTTAATGCTTTAAGGGAGTGGTCATGGGAGGGAGAAAGAGGCAGGTGAGTCAGGGTGCTGGGTGAGGCCAGTTTGAATCAGCTGTCTGTCTGTCGCCCCATTCCACTTGCCAAGGAATTTTCCTGGTTTCTTACTGTCGGCCTCAATGTGAGTTTGGTCAGCAGAGACATCATTCAGCGCATAACACACATATTTTTCCTAGGCGCTTCAAGATCATCAAGATAATCCTACTTTGTCTTGTAGTCACTTTATTACTTTATCTTTCACACTCGGGTCTATATGCCATCTGGAATCGACTTTAGTGTGTGGCATTAGCCTGAGGATAAAGGTTCTTCCTTTTATTCCTGTATGGACATCCGATTACTGGTGACCCGGCCCCAATTATTGAAAAGCCCATCCTTTTCTCACTGTGTTGCAGCGGCAGTTTTGTTGTCAATCTGGTGACCGTGTGTATTTCACTTTCTGTTCTCTTCCATTGGTCTATTTGTCTGTCTTCATACTTTACCATTCTGCTTTAAGTTCTCTGGCTTTATAAGTTGTCTTAAATCTGAGAGAATAGGTTTCCCAATGTCATTATTCTTCAAGATTGTCTAAGATATTCTTGGGTCTTTGCATTTCCATATACATCTTAGAATCAGCTCCTCAATGTCCACAAAGAAATTTGCAGGAACAGTGACTGGAATTGCACTGAATTTATATGTCAGTTTGGGGAGGATTAACATC